>CAUYRH010168102.1:0-45615 GCA_963574655.1 Perodicticus potto | reverse complement strand
ATAGAGTGCTGTGGCATCACAGCTCACAGCAACCTCCAATTCCTGGGATCAAGCGAGTCTCCTGCCTCCGCCTCCCAAGTAGCTGGGACTACAGGTGCCCGCCTCAACGCCCGGCCATTTTTTGGTTATAGCCGTCATTGTTGTTTGGGAGGATGGGGCTGGATTCGAACCTGCCAGCTCAGGTGTACATGGCTGGCGCCTTAGCCGCTTGAGGCACAGGCGCCAAGCCTGGAACATTCTTTACTAGATAATCCCCCTGCCCTAATTTCTCACCAAATGTCTCCTTTCTGGGCTTTCTCTGTCCACCATATATTCTCTTTTATTTTTTATTTATTTTTAAATTATTTTGGATACGAAATAGTTGCATGTCTTTAGAATACATGTGCTTTGATGCAGGCATACAATGTAAATTAATCTATTCAGCGTTACTGGGGTGTCTATCACCTCAGCCCTTTTTCTAGGATGAGTTCTCAGGCTTAATTATCTGACCCTGAATGTGGTTTGTCTCGTGGGTTTGTTGTGCATAATGTTATCTATTTGATTTTATGCTTCTTGCTAAACTTAGATTTTTTAGTACAGTTGTTTTCCTTTTTTTCCTCTTGATTGCCAGAAGTTCAGTGATGCATCATATGAATGAGGAAATGCTGCTTACAAAGCATTTACATTTTTTAAAAGGCATCTTTTAATCAGGATTTGTTGTTTTTTTTGGAGCAATGGTTATAAACCCAATCAGGTAGAATGTTCTTTTTTTTACAAATGAGAATTTTGTTATGCTTTTATTTGTTTTGTTTTGTTTTTGAGACAGCATATCACTATGTCACTCTGGGTAGAGTGCTGTGGTGTCATAGCTAACAGCAACCTCAAACTCCTGGGCTCATCGGTCTTCTTAATAGCTGAGAATGGCCTATGCCTGTCTAGTTTATGCTCTTTTTTTATTATACTAAAATGAAATTTCGTAAGTACTACATACATTTTATTTATTTTTTTGAGACAAGAGTCTCAAACTGTCACTCTGCGTAGAGTGATGTGGTGTCATAGCTCAAATTTTTGGGCTCAAGTGATCCTCTTGCCTCAATTTTTTTTATTTTTAGTAGAGATGGGGTCTCTTTTTTTGCTCAGGCTGGTCTCGAACTCATGAGCTCATTCATTCCACCTGCCTCAGCCTCCCAGAGTGCTAGAATTACAGGAGTGAGCCCCCATGGCTGGCCTACTACATACATTTTTTAAAAAACCAATATAATGCCTTAATTTTAATGAAACAAAAAGTGATCATATTAAAGGTAGATATTGCAGTAAGGAGATGTTCAAGAATGGTAACATAAAAGATATAAGTGAGATGCCTCTTCTTACTACACGTAGAATTACACTATAATTATGTGTGTAAACTAATATAGGTATGTTGTTGGTAACTGAAATACCATGAGAAACAGATAAAAACCCCTTGCAAGTCCAGAACAAGAAAAGAAAAAAGAGAGGACCAAGGAGGCACTAGAATAATATTAGAATATTAATGTTAGAAATGATTAATAATAGAACAGAAACATTTTTATGTTAAGAGAATGATGGAAATAAATAATTTAGGAATAACATGCCGTGATAAATTACAGGCTATTAAAAAATTATAGCTATTAATGTAGAGAAAATGAAGAAGTCTTATGTTCTTATAAATTAGACCCTATTATTAAGTATAATGTCAAAATATTTTCCTTGTTATGACAGAACTGAGTAATGAAAAATGTCACAGAAAACATACCTTCCATCTTGAAATTCCATCATGTATAAGGCATACATTTCATCAGTATATACTTAAAATATCATGAAGATCATATCCTTGCTAGGTGATGGAAATTGAGGATAGATTGGAGAAAGACATGGTAATACAAGCTGCTGTAGAGAAGTTGTATAGTTGTGTGGTAAACCTCTGAAGACAATCAAAATAAGACTGAAAAGTAACAGGTAAAAAAAACACAATGGATTTGGTATTGATTTTTTTTTTTTTTTTTTTTGCAGTTTTTGGCCGGGGCTGGGTTTGAACCTGCCACCTTTGGCATATGGGACTGGCGTCCTACTCCTTTGAGCCACAGGCGCCGCCCTGGTATTGATTTTTGCCACGAAGATTTTTTAGTCATGTTGTTCCTAAGTATTAAAAATCTACAGAAGCAATAATAGGAGATCTTGAAACAACCTTTATTAATGATAAAATCTGTACATTTCATGTGTGACTATTAATTTTTCAGGATTTGATTAGGAAGTCTATTGAAGTATAAAATAGGGTCTAAAAATTTATAAGGGACAGCTACAGACTGAATGATACAGATGTGTTATATGAAACTAAATTCAATGACAGGTTATTTTGTTGTCAAGTGATCGTTTTCCCTAATAGTGAATAATGTGTTTAATTTTTTTTTTTGTAGAGACAGAGTCTCACATCATCACCCTCTCGGTAGAGTGCTGTGGCGTCACACAGCTCATAGTAACCTCCAACTCCTGCGCTTAGGCGATTCTCTTGTCTCAGCCTTCCTAGTAGCTGGGACCTCAGGCGCCCACCACAACGCCCGGCTATTTTTCTGTTTTGTAGTTCGTCCGAGGCTGGGTTTGAACCTGCCACCTTCGGTATATGGGGCCAGCGCCCTGCTCGATGAGCCACAGGCACCGCCCTAATTTTTTTTTTCTTTAATGTGTGTTTAAATTTTTTTGTAGAGACATGGTCTTGCTGTATTGTCCTAACTGGTCTCAACCTCTAGGCTCAGGCGATCCTCCTGCCTTGGCCTCCCTGCTGGGATTATAGGCGTGCACCACCATACCCCATCTAATTTCTGTTAAATTTCTAAAGAAAACTAAGTATAATCTTGTGTGACTTATAAGATAGTTATATTTTTGGAAGATTCATTATAGAATAAAAACCATGACAACTACTCTGTGTTCATTTGTAAAGCAGAATTACTGGTTTTCCATTCATGAGCATCTAATAAGATAATAGAAAGTTCTGTGGGATGTGAGATAGTTGCTTTTTGAGTGGGATCATCTAGCATTTTGAAAGATAGCTGGTATACATTAAATGTTAGTAATGATACCCAGTTATTGAAATGATCCCTCCTAAAAAAAAAACTTTCCCTAAACATTGAGAACCATTGATCTAAGATATTCTTTCCTGAAGTTACTGGTTTTTTCGTCTCTGTGTAACAATTTTTCACCTGCAGAAATAGAGTTTATGCAGTATTCTTTGGGGAATGCTATTCTAGAAAGGTCTTTTTATTTACAGCATAATACCTTAAGTTTCTATTTTCTGTTTGCATCTTTCTAATTTGTTCTAAAACTGTTCAGGAACAAGTAGGTATAAATTTTAAGGATTTTCTTTAGAAGCGTTTATATGATTAAAATGTGTGAAATATATTTATTATTAATCTTGACACTTAGGTTGGATCCTTGGAGCAAGCTATGCTTGATGCTCTTGTAATGGATAGAGTTGCCTTTGTAAAACTTCTTATTGAAAATGGAGTAAGCATGCATAAGTTCCTTACCATCCCAAGACTGGAAGAACTTTACAACACCGTAAGTGTATCTTAAAATTCTTTGTTGATTTACATCATCTTTGGGAAATGTTATTTTACCTGAACATATCCATTGCTATTGATAAAGTCTTTAATATCTTGCTTGGTTATATGAAAAAATTATAGCCAGTCTTACTAGATTGATTATATGACAGTGTGAGACCTTTTTCCTGTTTTTGGAGCCCTTCCCTGTCACCATTCTCACATAGAAAAGAGATGTAGACTTTGTGTCCCTATCCCCCTTTTCCTCTCATTACTCTTTTTTAACACTACAGGATCAATTTCTTAATTATAGGGTAATTATGTTTCTTTAGACTCCTTTTGTCTAGTGGAGGAATTATATATTGCCTTTCCTCTTTTTTGTTTCGTATATTCATAGTTTTGACCTCATGGTGTGTTGCTTTTAGCTTAAATACTGGTTTTCTTTTTTCTTGTAAAAAAAAAATCCTGAAAAGGTCACAAAGCCTTTCTCATCACAAAGCCTTTTTTATTTCATTTTAAAATTCAAGTCACTAAATTGGAGAGGTAAATACTTCCCTTCTGAGTGTTTTTCTATGTTGCCAACATAAATTTAATTGAGCTATACTTTGATGAACACTATGACCCAATCCTAGCTTTCTTTTTTGGTTGCAGCCATCATTGTTGTTTGGCAGGCCCGGGCTGTATTCGAACCCGCCAGCTCAGGTGTACGTGGCTGGCGCCTTGGCCCACGGAGCCACAGGCACCGAGCCCCAATCCTAGCTTTCTAACTTTCACTTTTCTATAAAGCTGTGCCCATTCATTCATCAGTTTCTACCTATTTATCTGCTCCTTTCCTAATGTCTTTGTACTACTTAATCATTTCTAGTCTATAACACTTCAGTAATCTAATCTTCTTGTCCATAGATTTTTCTCAAGTCAGTTTTTTCAGCTAATTATTTTGCAATGACATTATTCTGCTATATCTTTCCAAGTTCAGAAACCTTTGATGGCTCCCCAGTGTGTGTGTGCATCTAATAGCACTCAAAGGCTTGGCTTGATTTTCAAAGATCTTCACCCATTCCCCTAGATACCTGTCTCACTCTGACTTTTTTTTGAGACAAAGTCTCACTATGTCACCGTCAGTAGAGTGCAGTGGCATCACAGCTCATAGCAAGCTCAGTCAAACTCTTGGGCTTAAGTGATTCTCTTGCCTCTATAGCCTCCCAAGTAGTTTGGACTACAGGCGCCCACCACAACGCCCATGTATTTTTTTGTTTTTGTAGTTGTTATTGTTGTTTTAACCTTGGTTGTGTGTGTGTCCAGCACCCTACCCAATGAGCTACGGGTGCTTCCCTCACTGCCTTTTTTATCCCTCCTTACCTGCCCTAATACTGAGTCTGTCAACTATAATGTCTACCTACTACTTAGTAAAAATATAAGTATTTTTTATTTTTTTATTTTTGAGACAGAGTCTCATTTTGCCACCCTTCCTTGGTAGAGTGCAGTGGCATCATAGCTCACAGCAACCTCAAACTCTTGGGCTCAAGCGATCCTCTTGCCTAAGTGTCCTAAGTAGCTAGGATTACAGGTGCCTGCAACAATGCGCAGCTATTTGTAAGAGATAGGGTCTCGCTCTTGTTCAGGCTGGTCTCACTTGTGAGCTCAGGTAATCCACCCGCCTCAGCCTCCCAGAATGCTAAGATTACAGGTGTGAGCCACTATAACTGGTAAAAATATGACTCTTTTTAAAAAAAAATTGCTATTTACATAGTGCTAGTATGATTTGTTTCCACTTATTCCTCATTTATTGAGATTTTTTATTTTATTTTATTTTTCTGAGACAAGAGTCTCACTACGTTGCCCTTGGTAGAGTGCCGTGGCATCATAGCTTACAGCAACCTCAGACTGGGCTTAAGCTATTCTCTTGCCTTAGTCTTCTTTTTGAAAATGGAGTCAGCAAGCACAAGTAGCTGGAACTACAGGTGCCCTCCACAACGCTTGGCTAATTTTTTGTTGTTGCAGTTGGCCCTGGCCGGGTTCGAACCTGCCAGCCTTGGTGTATGTGGCTGGCACTTGTAACCATTTATTGAGATTTATTCATTGTTTAGAACTTAGCTCAAAGGCCATGCCTCTGCTTCCATGAAGCCTGGTGGCATACGTAAATCCAATTGTACCTTCCCTGTGGGTTGTAATTTTCTTTTGGGCTCTTTTGTATCTTCCCTAAATATTAGCTAAGATATAAATATCTTACCTATGTGTTTTCTCCCATTCTTTCTCTTTTAATACTATTTGGCACAATTACACTGAACATCATTGGCATTCCATGTCTAGTGACATCAAGAAGCCCTTGGAAAACCCTCTCTGAGCACTGGTTGAGAATGAAACAGTGCAAATATAATTTTTATATAATTATGAAAATAGTCTTTATGAAATTATGAAAGGGTCTTGGGGGCCTCAAGAGTCCCTAGTCTACACTTTGAGAACTGCTGTGTTAAAGTATATTTAGTTTTTACTAAGAATTTTTTTTTTTTTTTCGAGACAGAGCCTCAAGCTGTTACCCTGGGTAGAGTGCTGTGGCATGACAGCTCACAGCAACCTCCAATTCCTGGGCTCAAGCGAGTCTCTTGCCTCCACCTCCCAAGTAGCTGGGACTACAGGCACCCGCCACAATGCCTGGCCAGTTTTTGGTTGCAGCCGTCGTTGTTTGGCGGGCCTGGGCTGGATTCGAACCTGCCAGCTCAGGTGTACGTGGCTGGTGCCTTAGCCCGTTGAGCCATAGGCGCCAAGCCAAACAGATCACTTTTAAAGAAAATATTTGAATGTAATCTACTTTCCATGACTATAATAACACATTAGGTTATGGTTCTATCCACTTGTTTTTTGGCCATATTAATTCAATAATTAAAACTTAAAGCTACCTCTGTTTATTCTTTTTTAAATATTTTATTTGTGAGCTACACTGAGGTCAGTGTAGAAGTGACTCCTAACAGATAGAATGTCAGTCTTAAGAGATATTAAGAAGAGCTTAATTGTTTTTAATTTCTTTCCATTTTTCTCTTAGTTTGGAGTTATGACTCTGTTATAATTTTAAAATTTCATACTTACTTTCCTTTTTAACTTTTTAAAGTATTTAATTGTAATTTTTAACATATTTTATCACATGCTGGCTTTGGATAGATTGCAGTGAATAGCTGCTCTGAGACACATGAAGTATAGGAAGTTCTGCTTCTGAAGCAGGATATCTACAAACAGCCTAGAGCTAGTTCTTCATGAACATATCATGGGTACTTTAGCTCCCAGCAGGAGAGGCCTCCACCTTGGTCCTAGCCCCAGTAGTCAGGCCCGAAGGAGCCCCCTACCCTCGTGAGGTGGAAGACAATTCCTTTCTTCTACTCTGAGGTGTTCACAGGGACCTTTGAAATATGGTTTGATGGGCAGAGTTCTTCCAGGGACCAATGAGAGTGATACCTTTAAGAGTGACACCCTCTTGGTTGGGAAGAGAGTGCTGGTGAGACCAAGAGCACTAAAGGTGTTCTCTTTCACTAGCTTTATCTACTTCTTCCCGCATTTCTCTTTTCTACCCTGAATGTCGGCAGGAGAATTTCTGCTTAGTACATGCCAAAGTTTCCCCAAGTGTTGGATAAAACACAAGGAAAAACTCTCTAGTAATGATCCTTTTCACTTTTGATCCCGTCTACACTATATCTACATAAGGCTTCAGAAAAACATTATGTTAGCAATCTAAAGAATAATATTAAAAATGAAAGCCAGCACTGATTACTTTCTGAGTGATAGGCAGACTGTTAGTCACTTTACATGTATTATTTCATTTAATTATTAAATTAAATATATGTATATAATAATTAAATGAAATAATACATGTTCATCTAATAATATATTGAAAGGATGTCAAATTTCTACAAATAACTAATAATGCAGGTGCAAAATTTGTTTAATTCTGCCTTGTGGAAAAGCACACAATTTACTGGCTAAGAGAAATGTTTTAGTTGTTTGCCTTTTTTTAGAAAAAATAATTAATAAAGTAAATACTTTTTAGTAGCTAAACCTAAGAAAAGCATTATTGGCTTTGGCAGGAGCAAATTAGTAAAAATTCTTTTATTTTTACATGTTTTTGCTGATTTGATTATATATATATTTTAATTACTTATTGTGTTTAATGGATAGTATAATAGATAGCATTCTCTTGCAATCAAGAGTAATATGTAAATTGGTTTTTAAAAGAAAGGTTTAAACCTCTACTCTGTGAGAGGTGTCAAAGGTCCAAATCAATATGTATTAGCATACTGTACTTACATTACATTAGGTCTTCCTCGAGGATTTAAAAAAAAAAAAAGCATGCACATCAGTTACAACAGAAATACTCTCGGGAAAATAAAAATAGAATGAGGCCAATATTATGCTTGTTGATGTACCTGAAGTATGTACCATTAGCTTTTAGGAAATCAAGCTGACAATCAGCCGAATTAAATGGAAAAGAGTTGGTCAAATGATCCCAATTCAATTTTTACAGCTTCTTTGATTATTTGTTTGCTTGCTTCAGAGCCCACTAACACACACACAGAGCAGCCACTACCCTGCCCCATGCCTTATTTTCTTTCTTTCTCAAAAATCACATAAACTCTTTGTTTTTTCATACAAACTCTTATGTAACATATACTACTTAATAGATATGAGGTCACAAGCTTACTATTCAACTTTGCTGTTATGTATATATTTTAATATCTAAAACCAGAAACATATTTTTCTTACAGCACTACTGTAAAAATTTATGAGTAAACAAATCATGAAAAATAGGTTAGACGCCCTAAACATAGTGGCTATTGTTATTTGTATTTGCGAGATGATATATTGGCAATGAAGTGATAAAACTAGCAAGGGCCAGTTGTAGTATTCTTCTTAGGCGCCAGACACTATACCAAATTTAGCCTCAGCCCACTTAATTTGAATAGGCAATATTATCCTGATTTTACACGTAGAGAATATGGATTTAAGTTCAGATGCATATGCCATTTGTTAAAAAAGGAATCACTTCTGAGAGGCTCATAGCAGCACCTAGATGCTGGGGCCAGATTCTTTCTGTTCTAACCCTGGACTTTGTCACTTCTTGCAGTGCGACTTGGGCAAGTAGCCTATACACTCTGCTGCCTTGATTTCTTTCTTTGTGAAGTAGGGAAAAATATTATTATCTAACTTGTAAGGTCATTACATCTATTAAAGGAGGTAATGTCTATGAGGCACTTTAGTATTGTGCCTGGCACATAGCAAGTGCTATAAAAGTGTTTGTTTAATAAAATAAAGAGGCTGTCAATTAATTTAACTGGGAGGAAGATTTTAAAAGCAATTTTAACTAATCTCATCTAGAAATTTTTATGAGTTTTTTATAACCTGGAGATCTAAAAAGATTTGTGCTAAAGTTCTTTGGAAGCAACAGTAGATTTAGGAGAAGACAAATGAGCAGACATTTCTGAGATCATAAGCATCTTTCGTGTAATGTATGTGTAAATTACGTCCTGTCTCACCAAGGCACCCCCCAAATCTCCACTGTCTCTGGCTGCAGTCTCAGGACAGAGTCCATATCCACCTGGAAAATATGGAGCTCGTTTCCCCACTCTCTTCTCTGCTCATAGGATAGGATGAACAAAGACCTTCTCACTTATCTGTTGCTGTCACTTCTGTGGCTTGTGTTGATACCTCCCCTCCTACGCAGAGCCCTGAGGGGCAAACAAACCAAAGGGAGACAATTCAAGAAAACTCAGTTATCTCTGTACTGATATTTACATTCAGTACAGGAACTTGGTGCTAAGAAAGTGATAAAACTATTATTCTTGTGCAAAAGATTCTTCCCATTCTGGTCTTGGAATCAGAGCATGTGGCATTTCAGGTTAAAGTGATAAGATTGCTACTAGACTGTCTCACCAAGGGTTATCTTTCTATGGAGAAACATCTTCTCAAGAGATTTCATACTCATCCTTTGTAACTCTTCCCAGTATTTAAAACTTCACTACCAGGAAACTGGTGGCAGAATTATGATATTGCCTCGGGCCCACTCTGCCACCCTTTTGCAATTTGGCAGCCTCGTGAAGCACTTAAGCAGCTTAGTGCCTTCAGTCTGACACTTCACAAGTGGCCATCAGCTAACAATTCTTGGCTTGATGCTACAGTTGCAATTGTGAGCTTATAAATGAATAACAAAGAATTTTTTTTCTAATTTCTAATTATTAGAAAATCTTAGAAATACATTAAATACATGTATTTAGTGTTGATAAAATGGGATGAAAACCCCAAAACATTCAAGAGATTCCTATAGCAAATGTGCACATGATAGGCTTTTAGAAAAATGCACTTTAAATTGAATTAAGAAAAATGAATTTAAGAAGAAAGGGAAAAGTTATGATGTAGTTGTCCGAAGGGCCAAGAAAAGCCGACATGGATGGCCATCATAAAGCTCAGAAGTGTGGTCATTTAGAGGTAGGTTTGGGTTTATTGTAACCTTTATGACTAGCAATTTTTAAAGAGCTGACAATTCAAATATGTGCATCTTTTATAGGAAATTGGCACATTTCCCAATACATTGTTTCTGCATTTATCCAGGATGCGTTTACTGATTTATGAGCAGAGAGAGGACTAGGTACTTGGGCTATAAGACTCGCACTAAGCCAGTAGCCTGGGATTTGTGCTGATTTTCATAAACACTTTAATTCTAGGTTTAAATATATAGTTATTAAATTTTTGGATTTTGATACATTGTGATTAATGTTTTAGAAATATTGATGTGAAGAAATACAAGTAGTTTTTGATTGCATGTACAGTCTAAATTACATTGGGCATTTTGTAATTATTAAGAACCCAGGAGCTCCTCAAATTGAGCTGCTATTTGTTTTCTTCAGAATGAGATACAGCACATAAATGAACTATGTTATAGAGGTTGTGCTGGCAAAGAAACTTCCTGGAAGAATTTTTCAGTTTATAGAAAAGCATCAAACATAGGACTCAGGTAGATTTCTTAAATCTGAAGAGTTTCTGTAGTTTTCATCCAGACATCGTGTCATCAAACATACAATATTGGTCCGGGGAAAGTCCTAACATGGTTTGACACAGCTGCTAACTGATCAGTGAGAAAATAGAGGGATATTTTCTCAAATTTTAAAGGTCGAAATCTATG
This sequence comes from Perodicticus potto, assembly GCA_963574655.1. Classification (NCBI taxonomy): domain Eukaryota; kingdom Metazoa; phylum Chordata; class Mammalia; order Primates; family Lorisidae; genus Perodicticus; species Perodicticus potto. Next base: position 34,920 of record CAUYRH010168102.1, on the reverse strand, counting down.
CACAATTTTTTCATTATATTATGTAGCTTTAAATAAGTGTATTTGTTTTGAAGAAAATGAAGAAAGCATTATAGGGAAAGTTACTGGTCCAGGGAAAGATACTTTGCCAGAGTTATAACTTTTTTTTTTTTGAGACAGAGTCTCACTCCGTTGCCCTTGGACGAGTGCTGTGGTGTGACTGTAGCTCATAGTAACCTCAAACTCTTGGGATCAAGAGTTCCTCTTGCCTCAGTCTCCCGAGTAGTTGGGACTACAGGCGAGGTCTAACATGTTAAGTTGTAAAACATTTATTGTTTAAAGTGGTAGATTTACTTATCTACTTATTTTACTTACTTTTTTATAAAATAAAAAGCTTTATTGAGGTATATTTGATGTGCAAAAAGTACACACATTTAATGTGTACATCTTGATGAGTCTGGACATGTGCAGATACTCCTGAAATCATCATCATCACAACCAAGGCACTCAAAATTTCTCTCATCTCCAAAAATTTGTGTTCTTTTGTGTATGTGTGTTTTGCCATAATATTTAACATGAAATTTACCCTCTCAACATAAATTGCATGATACTATACTAACTATGGTTACTATGTTGTACAATCGATCTATAGAACTTGCTCATTTTGCATAATAGAAACTTTATACTTATTGAAGAACAATTCTGCATTTCTCCTACCCCTTCAGTTTCAGGCAGCCACCCTTCTACTCTCTGCTTTTACGAGTTTGCGTCATATAAGCGGAATCATGCAATACGTGTATTTGTCCTTCTGTGACTGGCTTATTCACTTAGCATAATGTCCTCTAGGTTTATCTGTACTGTTGGAAAATAGGAGAAACATTTGCTATTTAAGTCATAATTTCCTTTGTGTAAGTTGTTCCAGTTTTTATAATGACAGGGATAGCCAATCATATTTCATGTTATGTTACTCGGTTGGCGTATTGGTTCCGGATAAATGGCTCAGAATTAGCCTAGTTGGGTTATTCTCTGCAAAGACTCATTACAACAGATGACATATCCCAGAAATAAACTCTGGTTACTGATGTTTTTGAAATAAACAAACCCACTTTAATAAAACAACGTTGGGTTTCAGACATTCACTTTAAGACAATATTGGCTTTCAGATATATTTACCACAAAGAATTTTGTGATAAATAAAAGAGAAAAATATCAGCAAACTATATGGTACATTGATTTTCTAATTTTGGGCATACTGAAATGTTGTCTTCTCATTCTTTTTCCATTATACACAATTGAGTCCAAACTCTACTTATGATTTTCTTTATAAGTACAATTCTATTCAGTTGAATGGCTTAGATTCAGTAATAATTTTTTCTTTATTTGTGTGTTTCATCCTACATAGCTAAAAATATAGAAGTTGTATTACATTGTGATGATTTTCCTCTAATCTCCTTTATTTTGAATTAGTGTTCAATAGAAATAATTTCATTAAAAAAAATAAAACAAGGAAATATACTTTTCTTTCTGAAAGTACAAGTTGAGTAAGGATAATATATGCCTAGTGAGTATAATTCATTGGTTTATAGAATATAAGTTACACAAATCACATTTCATTTAGAAAATACTGCATATAATTCAGTTATGAATAAAGCATAAAACAAAGAGAGTGTTAAAAAATAATCTATAACTTAAAGACTCCAAATTTTCTCTTAAGCACATAACGTATTAGAATCGTTGGCTGATTTGCTTTTCAAAAGAACAATATTTAGGTCACAATCGGGTAGACCAGAAGAATGTGCACAGAGAAAGTAAGTCCTTCCAGACACACAGACATGATCTACACTGTTTTGAAATCACTCCCATGTTCAAATTCCCATTTGGCCAACTTGTACTGTTCACGGTCGGAATCCTTAAAAAGAAAACTGGTTTAACTCAGGGAAGGTTCCTGGTGGGGCACATATTTCAGCAAGTAATTGAAGAAGTTTCATCTGGTGAAGGTCTGCTCTTGAGAAATTACCACAGGGACCTGTTTGCATCCTTATCTGCGTCCCGTATTTGAACTCTTTCTAGTGGACTCACTGATCCCTTTACAGGATCCTAGCCTTCTACATCCTCTTTTTAAAATTTGCTTTGTTTAATCAGGAATCCACTTTTCTACAAATGTGGTTTTCTTATGCTTTCTTTTCACTCCCATATGTAAGGATTTTTTAAATAACATGAATTATTCATGGGTTATAACTAGAAAAAATGTGGCATTCAAATACCACCTATTGAGAGGGAGAAAAACAAAACAACAGAAAAAAAACTTGATTTGGGGGGGGAAGCCTGACATTTTGTGATTTTCAAAGGCTTCCACTTGAGCTTTTAAGCATTGGCATTATGGAAGATCCATCAGGTTTTCCGTTCTGTTTGTTTAAGCAAGGTGAAATGAAAACATAACTAGTCAAGCTTTCTGGAAGCAAGATTCTTCCTTTATAACATAAGGAAAAGTATTAATGAGGGCCACTTTCCAATACTCTTAGAGACATACTGACTTCTGAATATTTACCCAAATGTTTCAACATAGGGCTTTTTGAAGTTAGTAAGAGTTTTAGTATGGCAAAATATTTAAAGAAAATTTTCCAGATTTATTGTGTCTGTTTTGTGTAATACCACTAATTTATATGAACTCTGTACTGGGGCAAGTGTATGATAGGTAGGTAAAAAGAAATACAATATTGTATGTTTTTGCCCAAATATTTAATGATTGTGTTAAATCGTAAGTAGGCTGTAAATGTCAGAATTTTGTCTGATATCTTAGAAGAGAAAAAATGTAAAATAATTCTTCTAATTACCATATTGTTTCTTTTAGGAATAAATGTATGGAAATTGTTGGCTATAATCAGTGCTATTGTCTGAGTCGATAGAAAGACAAGAGAAGGAAGGATAACTGCTTAGGAGAGAAATGAAGCAAATTCTGAAGCTTGGGTTTTGAAGATGCAGGTGAGGGAGAGGGATATTTCCTTTCATTGTCTTTTAGTGGGAAGAATATAAAAATGTAACGTGGCGTAACTACTATTTTTCTCTTATTGAAAATTTCCCTCTGATTGCAAACTAATACAATCTTTATGGAAAGAGGTATGGAGACTCCTCAAAGAGCTAAAAATAGACCAGTTGACCCTTTAATCCCTTTACTTGGTATCTACCCAGAAGAAAAAATCATTTTCCTTTAAGGACACTTACACTGGGAATGTTTATTGCAGCTCAGTTTAAAATATCTAAGATGTGGAATCAACCCAAGTGCCCATCAACACATAAATGGATTAATAAACTGTGGTATCTGTATACCATGAAAGATTATTCAGCCATAAAAAAGATGGAGATTTTCCATTTTCCAATTTTCCAGATTTTCATATTAACCTGGATGGAGTTGAAGAACATTCCCCTTAGTAAAGCATCATAAGAATGGAAAAGCAAGTACCCAACGTATGCAATACTAATATGAAACCAGTAGATGAGCGACTACACACCCACATGAGAGAAAAACAATTAAAATCAAATAAAGGGGAGATAGAAAGGGGAGAGGGGAGGAGGAGGAGAGGGGTCAGTAAGCTCTCACCTACTGGGCACAACTCCTGGGTGAAGGGCTCAACTACGACTTGGACGCTACCTACAAATGCAAACAATGTAACCTAATCATTTTTACCCTCATACTAATCTGAAATTAAAAAAAGAAATCCCCCCATCATTTTCTAATAAAGGAGGAAAGCATTTGTTCTAAACAGTTATAAGTTCCTTACAGCTGTCGCTGAAAGGCAATATTTTTATTTTTAAAGAATCCTGCTGTTTCCATTCTCTCAAGCTAAAGCTTGGTCCTTAGCACTTCAGTTTTGTTGTGAATAAATCATCTACTCCCTTAGCATGTATCAGAAAGCTTTAAAGTTCAGGTAATATGAGTATGTTATTTTTCTTCTTTCTTTTAAGCAGTTCATAGCAGCCAAAGACGATGACATTTCAGCAGAGCAGATTTGCTAGGGCAGATTCCGCACACTCCCTAGACATTGTGTACTGTGGAGTATTGTACTCTGCATTCAGCAGGGTTCTCAGGATATTCATGATTCTCTTTCAGAGAAGGCTGCAAACAAATTCAGTTTACTCAACAAACACTGTGCGACCACTGTGTATTAGACATTGTTCTAGATGTATTTTTCTTCTAACTTGAAGGAAAGCATGTCTTTTCACATGACAAGCACATTTGACTATGCATGAGAAGTTTATGCACGTTGCAGTTCTCTGTTTTGACGCGGTGAAGGCGTAGAGGATACTGACATGCCCGAGAAGCATTGGTGATGTGGGCAGTTGGGGGCTGGCTGTGTCTGGGCACTCAGCCAGGGGCATATGATCTTCCCGGACAACAAAACTAAATGACATAGTGACTTCTGCTCCCTCGCTCTCATTTGTAGTCACAAATATTCCTCCTTTAATACATCGTTCTCTGTCTTTTACTTTTAATTTCTACTGACAGTCTCCACATCAGGCCTTTCTTTCATTCTTTGCAAAAGCTGCTGACTTTCTATCTACATGGTACTCTAGAGTAATTTCTCTAATGCACACTTTTGAGTCTGTCCTTTATCAGCTGAAACATTTTATAGGCTATCTCCTCAAATGATCTTATTGTGCTCCATATTGCTTTTATTAATGCACAAGGAATTATAAAATAATTTAATTAGAATCCTTTAACTGGACATTTGAGGAATTGAGGCTTTAGGAGCTTAAATGATAGGTTCAGGTTTACCAATTATTAGAAAGAGGTGTTGGAGCTGAACAGAGGTCTTAAATTTCTGTACTCTCTGTCATTACATAATGTTTTACATTACATTTCATGTTTTCTTCTACCCTGTAAGAACTCCTAACCGTCAGGCACTTGACAGAAGTGATAAAAGAAAATATTAGTGAACTTGCTCACATGATCAAGGATTTGTAAATAAAAATTGTTCACTTGAGCCAGTGTATTTGTTGTTCAACTTTAATTACATGTAAAATGTGGCTGGAGAGGGATCAATGGTGTTCAGTAAATGGATGAGTAAGTGAATTAAACATAAATGTTGAACATGATAGTCAGCATATAGTTTCAGGGTAAATGCTCGTTAGAAGTTCTAGTAATTGTCTCATGGAATTAAGAACAATACATACTACAAACTGCTAGTGTGGGAATCTGATTAGTTTTGCAATTCCATGTGTTTTTGTTTGACTTTTCCAATTACTTGCCCACGGAAGTATCCTGATCAATAATGTTCCTGTTATTTATTTATTGTCCTCTGCCACCTCTTGTTATCATTCTTTTACCAATGTCTCTTGGGATCACTTCTCAAATAAACTACTTTCACTCAAATCTGTGTTTTAGTGTCTTTTCTGGGGGGACCCAAACTGAGTCAGTTATTTAGGATAAATTCCATCTCTAGTTGTGTGCCCTGGTCACTCAGAAGCAGTTTCAGTGGTCATCTCTAGGAACTACCCAACTATAGAGTCCGTGCTACTGGCACCATAGTTAATCCATGTACCTCCGTCACTGCTTCAATTTCTCTTCTGACTGCCTTGGGACTTCTTTTTACTTCCCAGAATGATTATGTTTCAAGATCCTTAATTACATCTGTAAAAGAGACTGCTTTTTGAAATAAGATAACATTCACAGGTCCCAGGTTTTCTTTCCTTCTTTTTTTTTTTTTTTGCAGGTTTTGGCCGGGGCCAGGTTTGAACTTGCCACCTCTGGTATATGGGGCTGGCACCCTACTCCTTTGAGCCACAGGTGCCGCCCTACAGGTCCTAGGTTTTTCATGTGGATATCTTTGGGGGGTTATTTTTGGCATGCCACGATCCCTTTTGAGGAATAATTCTTTGAGATTTGGGCATCTGGAAATTAATCAAATGGAAGGTTTTGGGGAGAAAAATGGGTGTTAGAGAGTCTAATCTTTCTATTTCTCAAGTCACAAGTTTTTGGTTGATTTTTGAGTATCCACAGTAGTTGGCTTTTCCAATAGACCCACACTCTCCATGACTTTACTTTCACTGTTTTCATCATTTTGGCATTGGAATGCTTTTCTAGATTCAATCCAAGGTTCACTTCACCTGTATGAGAAACTCTCAGGTGTTGTATATTGTCTGAAACTCTCTAATAAGTATTACTTTTAGTCTTCACAGCACAGGCTGTTAGAGGTCAATTACTCAAGTTTCTTTGAAACCAAATCTCGTTTCCAAGGTCATTGCTCTTTCCATTTCTCTGCAGAGTTAAGCCTAGAAGGACAGAGTTTGGGAAGGAGAAAGGAAGGAACAGGTTCAGTTGTTAATGGCTGTTGTCTGAATGCATAATGGAAGATATAATAAGAATGATTTTATAGCTATTTGAAAGCAGGAATGAGCCATGGCTAGCCCTGGGGTTTCTAGACCAGTGAAAGGAGAGACAACCCAACTACTTAACTCGTATCCTTGAGTTTAGCCTCCGTCAGGATACAGGTAGGTCTGGTTTCTTAGCTGTAGCAGCAGGCTAGGATCAGCTGGGAATAAGGGGGTGGGAGCTGGTTCACTACAAAGAAATTCCTCAGCTGGAGCAGCTCTCTAGGGAAGGTAGTGTGGGGGCTAAGCTGCTGTGAACAACCGGGTGGCCGATCAGTTCTGGTATGCAGCAGCCTTAGCGGGATCTTATTTACTAGAGCCAGTTCCAGCTGGTAGTCACACAGGATGGAGGCCACACTGTGAAGATGGCAGGAGGCAGGGGTGGGAAAAGCGTGGGCCCGGGCCCAGCTCTGAACTCGGGTAACAAAGAAGATGTTATGAACCCAATCAGGAATGAAGAGCAAATAAATGTCAAAATGTGTGGTGTTCTTGGCTGCGCATCTGGTCCACTCTTGTCCACCAGGAGACAGCTGTCTGGAGCAGGTACAGCGCCTGATGCTGCTCTGACTTTGTGCCCTGGATCATCTGGCAAAAATGTTCTAACTTGTCTCCCCTTAACTAATTTCATTGATAGGAAAGTCATAGGATCAGGTTTCAAAGCAGTAGTCACCCTTTCCCCCTCACATGTTGTTAATATTTTTTGATCCCCAGAATGTAAATATTTTCCCATTTCACCTTTCTTTCTCATACAGAGTTTATGAGGATCAATGAAACAGTATACAACTTTTTCTTGGAAAAAATTGCTATGTAAGATAAATATGCCTTAGAAAAGAGTTGAAACAGCACAGAATATCTGATTTTCAAAGCATGAAAAGCTAGTGATTAGTTATGGAAAAGAGAAGGCAGCAGACGGTTTTTCCCCCATGAGAACAGCTTTGGCTGCCTGACACTCTTTAGTATGTATCTGTTCATTACATTGAAATGATTGGCCAGAGATTCTGACATAAGTGTTTTTGCTGCACCGCCACTTAAAAATGCCTCCCCATTTCTTTTTAAATTTGTTGCTAATGAGGAGATTCACAACCTAAATACTTCGAATATATTTTGGAAATCCCTCTCACCATGCTATAAAAGACATTTGTTTGCCTAGGCACAACTGGCATCCTTTTCTTTCTTTCATCCTGAAGGTTATATCCAGTAGATAGAACTGTGGGCATAACAGTGGTGGAGCAAAAAGTAGAAGCAGGCACAACGCATGAATTTTGATCTATAAGATTTAGAAATTTAGTTGAAATTAAAATTTCTGAACTGGTTTGGTTAGGATCACATGAGTAAGTAAACATAATAATTGACTATAACGCAATGTCTGCCTCATCTGTGAACAAATTCAAGGATGTTCTCAAGGGAAACATTCTGCTCCTTGCTTCCAGGTCTAACTGAAAAAAAGAAATTCTGAAGATAGCACGTCTGGACGGCACTTCTCTGAAAGTGGCGGAGTATACTTCTGCGTGGTGGGGCAAAAGGGTAGTAAGTAGTGGCCAAATCCATTGACACACCTCATTCTTTAATGATAACATGAAGCATTTTGCCAGTCTTTGGCAGACCTGGGTTATAGATCCTAGAAAAATCCATGTAGAGCTGTAATGTTACGGGAGTTTATTTGGCTAACCTACAGAGGACGGTGGAGTTGTATACTTTCAGCAGAGAATTACCTTCTGCACTGCTTATCACTCACGCACCCAGAGAGTTTTACATTATTAAATAGAATACATCACAGGCCTGAACCCTGAACCATTGCATAACTTAACCAATGTCGAGGCTACTCTCAAAAATAGAGAATGCATTGTGATTTACACGTCCATCACCAAGTCTGCACATTACAGTGCTATCTGCTAGAACAAAGAGGACAAGAAATATTTGTTATTAGAGAAAATAATTTCTCAGTTTTAAAGGTAGCTGCGTTGCCCTTGGTTTATGCCATATCATGTTCAGAAGTACTGAGTTTTAGGCTCAAATCACTTAGCTATAAATGAAAGGGCAAAGATTTAAAAATAGACATTTGTGTTTCTTTTTTAAAAAGATCAAATAAAATACTAAAATGTCACAGTCTGGCTCACTACTGGCGCCTTGGCTATCTCAACCTTACATATTAAACACATAAGAAAATTTTAAAGCTGCAAAACTACTCATAAATTGATTATTTTGCTTTATGATTATTAACAGTAGAAAAATGACAGAAAAATAATTGGTATGGTAAGTAGCATCTCCAGGAAAACACTCCATTTTTGTTTTTCCATCAAAACCCCCTCTGGCTGTGGTCTTTTGTAGAATTGGCAAGTATCTATACTTCATGATAATTTTCTCAAGATGAAAGTAAACGAATGTCCCCTAAGTCATAGTTCTTTTATTGCTCTGATTTTTATAGCATTTGTACATTTCTAAAATATGACATGCTTTACATCTTTGTGATTTCCTTTTTGTTAATTGGCATACTAGTTTGCTAGGGCTGCCATAACAAAATACCACTGACTGGGTGGCTTACACAGCAGAAATCGATTTTCTCACAGTTCTGGTGGTTAGAAGACTGAGATCAAAGTGTAGTCAGGGTTGATTTCACTCTGAGGATTTTTTCTTTGGCTTGCAGATGGCTGCTTTTTCCATTCTTTTCCCATGGTTTTTACTTAGTGCATACGTATGTCTGTGTCCAAATCTCTCCTCCTTATCAGGACACTAGTCACTTCAGATTAAAGCTCACCCTAAAGACCTCAATTTAATTGCCTCTTTAAAGATCTTTCTCCAAATATGGTTACAAGTCTGATATACTGGCAATTTGCACCACAACATATAAATTTGAGGGGATACAATTTAGCCCATCAATTAATCGATGTATTTCCAGCCACTATAATATAGGTTGTATGGAGTTAGGATTTTTGTTTTGTCTCTTTGGTGTGTGTATACACACACACACACATACACACACAAAGCACCTGTATTAGTGTGTGGGACTAAATGTTTGCTGAATGAATAAATGAATAAATGAGTCAATGAATGAAACAACTAAGTTTAGACAAAAACCTAAACCACAGAGCCCTCTCTCCACAGATAACAGATGCTGCATTTGCTACTAAAGATCATTTGTACTTGAATTAGTAAGATTTGAACAGTCTTAGTTATGCTTCTTGTGGCATGTGGGCATATCAGTAACATTTGTGGATAAAATCTGTAATTAGAAATGTGTACCAAATAAAATGCATTAATAATTTCAAAGTGAAGTAATAAAAAAGACACCAATTGTGAAAGAGAAGCAGAGAGCAGTAGGGGTTCTTTCAAGCCAGTAAAACTTTCAGGACGAAGACTTGTAATTAAAAGTAAAGTGAATTTAATCTTTCCTGCTCATCGTTCCTGCACTGTTTGCCTGTTTTCGTCAAACTAATTGATGGCATATGGAACAGATGCATGGCGACATTACAGCTCCACTTTATAGCAGGGTTATAGCAAATGCGATTTGCCCTGTCTTATATACATTAACATTTAGAAAATGTACTCTTTTATTGCTTCACACACCAAAATTGTTTCTTTTTTTGTGCAAGACTGATTAAAAGGAATCAAAGGGGGGGGGGTTTAATACAAATGGAAGCCATTTGATTCCTCTAATTTATTGAGTTCTGTGTGCCCTGTATGGAGAGCACACATATTCCTAATTTCAAGGAGTCCATGAGAGATTTTATATTTATTTATTTTTTCCATGACAGATTTTAAAAACAAAAAGGATAAACGCAATTATTATTTTTTGGGGACATATTTCAAAATTATAGTTTTGATGTATGTGAGGTTTTGAAATTAAATCTCACAAAATTTGTCTCCCCTTTTTCCATTTCAATACAGGTGACTCAGGAGTAAAGCAAGTAATATCTTTAAAAATTTCTGTCCAGAGATAATATGTCTTGGGTGGCGCCTGTGGCTCAGTGAGTAGGGCGCCAGCCCCATATGCCAGAGGTGGTGGGTTCAAACCCAGCCCTGGCCAAAAACTGCAAAAAAAAAAAAAGTTAAAGCTAGAGATAATATGTCTTTTCATTAGTTTTCTTATTTCCATTATTAAACTAAATAGGCACAAATATAAACAATAGATTTCAGAATAACAAGAAAAACAAAGTATAAATAGTTATTAATGATGATAATATTGCTCTGTAGTTACATACAAGAATCACTATGAATTTTCTAAAGTGTGAAGTGATTCATGTATGTTAGATTTAATTTAGGCAATGAGCATTTCAACGTGAAATGAATGCTAGGAAGCAAACACTTAAGGGTGATGCCTTTTAATATTAACCACTGCTCCATTCTTTTTAGCCTGATTTTTAATTCTGTATCTTTCTGTGACACTGAAGCCATTGGAGTTTGCCATAGACTGAAAGTTTGTGCCCCACCCTGACCAAATTCATATACTGAAATTCTAACATCCAAAGTGGTAGTAAGAGATAGAGCTTTGGGGGAAGTAATTAGGTTATGAGGGTAGAGCCCTCATGAGTGTAATTAGTGCCCTAAGAAGAAAAGAAATGTGAGCTTGCTTTCGCTCTCGGTTCTCCATCAAATGAAGATACAAGTAGTTACTATCTGCAAACCAGGACGTGGTCCCTTACATCTACCAAATAGGCCAGCACTTTTGTCTGGAGCTTCTACCCTCCCAAACTATAAAGAACAAATTTCTATTGTTTAAGTCGTTCCGTCTGTGGTGTTCTGTTACAGCAGTTCAAACTCAGACACAGTTCTAATCACTGTCAATAAAAATACAACAAATGGAAGAATTCTCATATTTTGGTCTAAGCTTCAAATATTTTCTCTCTGTAGAAAACTTTTTGGATACTGTAAGTAAGTTAGGTACCTCTTTTGTCAATCTCCATCACATCACTTTATTTCTTTTTAATTCTTTCTTTCATTCTTTTTCTTTCTTTCTTTTCTCTCTCTCTCCTGTGTAACTTATTATCTAATTTTATAAATAAGCTTCATAAGTTCAGGAACTAAGCTTGTCTTGTTATCTATTTTGTCTCTAATTTCTACATCCAGTTGCCACTAATTAATATATGCCCTCCAAATTTGTTAAATATTGCTGAGTAAATGATTTCAAAGTCACTTATTTTGGCTGGGCACAATGGCTCATGCCTGTAATCCTAGCACTCCCAGAGGCTGAGGCAGGTGGATCACTTGAGCTCAAGAGTTTAAGACCATCCTGAGCAACATAGCAAGTGAGATCTCCTCTCTACACAAAAAATGAAAAAATTAGCTGGGCATGGTGGTATGCACCATGGTGCTAGTTATTCAGGAGACTGAGGTGGGAGGATTGCTTGAACCCAGGAGTTTGAGTTTGCAATGAGCTATAATGACACCACTGTACGCTAGCCTGGGCAAAAGAGTGAGATCCTGTCTCAAAAAAATAAATCACTTACTCATCCTAGTCCAGTTTGTAGACAGACACATATTTTAGCATCTAAGATAGTAGCTGATATATCTCATTTTGATAATCAAAGTGAAAGTAGATTTTATAAATTCATGGTCTAATTTTTTTCCCCTAGGTCTAGTCTGACAAATGATGAAGTGGGCTAAGCATATTCTGCTCCCTATAATGCCTTCTCTATCTCTTTCTTTAATTTCTTAGAGTTTTTGTTTCATCTTTCTTTCTGATCAAAGGAAATGAAGTGAGAAGTGACTTTCACTTGGGTACAGATGAACCAATGACATCTCTCCTGAATATAAAGATGTATTTATTGGGCTCTCAGTTTTAAATAAAATGAGTGGTAATAATTCATGAATCATTTTGACTCTAGGTATGTGTTCAACAGAGTTATTGAAGAGATGGTTGTAGGAATTCCCATTTTAAATTATGATGTTAGAATCGCACTAACAAAGTGTCTGTTTGCAGCCAGACACTTTGGCCACATGTCTGCCCTTGTTTAAATCTGTTATAAAGCCAGACTATGCAATTATGCATATATTTAAACTTTTTTGGAAGCAAAGAGTGAAATGAGTTCCATCAAAGGTAAAGAGATGTGAATAAAAGCAAACATTTTGAAATTGTAATCTAAGTACCAACCATTGATTATTTTCATATGCAAAAAAGGCAAACATTCAGGAAATTTTGTGTGTACTAGAAAACTGGAAGGGACATTTTATTTATCTATAAATTTATCCAAGTCTCTGTCTATTTATTTCTGGCTATCCAGAATCTGAAAGCGTTCTTATTTTTCTGACAGGGGTATTTCAAATAGACTCCATCTCCCACAAGGAGACAAAAGAGGAAGGTACTCCTTTCTCAACTCCCTAGTTTCTACGGCTCAGGCAAGGGACTTAGTTTTAAGCTAATGGATGTTCAAGCACAGGTCATTGCATCTCATCATTAATTGGAATATTTTTAAGTTAGTAGGAATAGTGCAGTGAAGTCTGGGAGTGCAGCAGTACCAGTGGGGACAACAGTAAATGTCCCATGATAGCATTGTTGTCACCCACCTTGGGGGCATGACCTGGCTGTTCTCTGGGCTGCTAACCTTTCTTGAATTCTGGGGCTTTTCCTTGAGCCTTCTTTGAGTTTCATAAGAGCCTGGACTTTGTGGTAGGCAGCCTCCAGGATGGCATCTGATGGTCCTTGCCCCAGTGACTCAGATGCTCTTGAGTAATCCTTTCTTTGAGTGTGGGCTGGGCATAATGAGTCTCTTTTAACAAATATAATGGGATATTACTTGTGGGATTAGGCTATAGGGAGACAATGCCTTCTTTCTTAGGTGTATTGTTTCTTACTCTCTTGTCAACTGGGAATCCAGTTGACATTTTCTAAGCAACCTTGTGGAGACATGTGCATGGCAAGCAAAAATGTCTCTAGCCAACAACCAGTAAAGGCTTGAGGTCTATCAGCATTCATATGAATCAGCTTAGAAGAAAATCCTCTTCTAGTTGAGCTTCGACAGACTCAGTCTAGACCTATTTGTAGTCTTGTGAGAGATCTTCAGCCAGAACTACCCGGCTGAGCCATACACAGTATCCTAACTCACAAAACTGTGGTATACTAAAACTACTTGTTGTTTTCAATTGTTGGAATAAACCGTTACATTGCAATACATAACTAATTTAATAAGAAAATACCTTTTCTGCTTATATAAAAAAGACTACGTTTCTGTTGGTTACAACTCTTAGGTTTGGCAGTTAGACATGAGCAGGGTGGGTGGCAGATATGGTTAGGCTATTTTGGCTATTTTGGACTGGCTTAAGTTAGGCTCATATGAGTTGTCATAGGAGTGAGGCTAATTGAGGCTTGACAAGTGAGTTGTCTTTAGATCGAGGCTAAGCAATGTTTCTTGGACTTTCTGACATGGACAGACAGATGTAGTATATGTCATACTGACTTGAGTTATTTTGGGAACAGCCTGATTAGCACCTTGGGAAACTTGTAAGAAGCAACTGATACTCATCAAAAGTTGTGTATAAAATCCAAGCACTATGCTCCTCGTAGTGCCTGAAATTGCTAGGTTGGGGCCAAGCTTTCTGCTGACATTGTTAATAGTTAATAAAATATTTTTCTTCTTGCTAAAACTCACTATCTTCAATTATTTTAGTGACTACCTTGAGCTGTCACCACCCTACCATAACATAACAAAGAATATGGAAATTGTTAAATTGTAGAAATAGAATCTGATACAGTAGGGACTGAAGGCAGAGGAAATCTTTTTAAGGTTCTGAAAGAAGGAATCTTGAGGCTTACTGTACTTAACAATGAAATACTTTATTTAAATTTTTACCTGTGGTCAATTAAAATAAAATAGTCTTTGAAAGCAAATTTTTTAGATATTATGCTACCTTAATAGAATAATAAAGGTATGAGAAATCCAAGGGCATGATGTGCGATGGCTTTTTCTAGCAGTATTTGACAGGTTAGAGGAGAATAATAGGGGTGAATCCCTACATTTTCAGCTCAAAGCATAGATTTCTATGACCTTGCCAGAGATTCACTAATTTTTCAATGCCATAAGGCTGAGTTAGTCAATAGATGAATGAATTGCTTGACCTAATCAGTTACTAAGTTAGAATATCAGTTGAAATTTTGGCTCATGATGTCTCTCTCTCTTTTTAAAAAAATTTCAGATTAATATTAACCTAATATAAATGATTACATTGTTTGTGTTTCTCAGGTAAAGTTCAAGTTGTAGTTGAGCGCTTTACCCACAGGGTGTGCTGTATACCCTTACATTGTGTACCTTAGGTGAGAGCTTACCAATCCCTCTCCTCCCTCCCATCTCCCCTTTCCTTCTTCCCTCTACCTCCCCATTTGAATTTAATTGTGTTTTTCTCTCATGTGGGCATGTGGTTGTTTATCTATTGGTTTCCTATTAGTATTGAGTACATTGGATACTTTTCCATTCTTGTGACACTTTACTAAGAAGAATGTGCTTTAGCTCGATCTAGGCAAATAAAAAAGATGTAAAGTCTCCATCTTTTTTATGGCTGAATGGCATACATATCATGGAGTTTATTGATCCATTCAGTTGTTGTTGGGAACTTGGGTTGATTCCATGTCTTGGCATCTGTGAATTGAACTGCGATAAACATTCTAGTGCAAATGTCCAGTCATCGTGTCTCATGTGAAAGTCTGGAAACTAAGACTTGGGCTGGCAATATCTAAGGGTATGTGAAGTATGTGGCAAAGCCTATTAAACTGCCAACTTCACTAAACTTCCTGTGGCAACCAATGCGAGCTTCCCTCCCCTTTCTGTAAATGTCCCTTTCTTTTCCCCTAAAGATGCCATAAGTCTTTACCCTGAGGAAGAGTCCTCACTAAGATGATGTTTCTCATTTCTACTCTCAAAATGCTTTTGTTTATTTGATTAGCTGATTGGAACCTATACTTAATGGTGGCCGATATTTAGTGAAAGACAAACGCCAGAAATTCCTTGGTAATAATGAAGAATAAGAAATTAAAGAACTTTGGGAGACAGAAAGATGGGATGAGTTTATCTAATATGGGCTAATGGGGCTTAGTATACACATAATTTGCCCAAACCATGAATAAAATAGATTTGTGAGAGAAATACCACTACGTTGGAGACAGGCTTTAGACATTGTTCTCTGTAGGTTGAGAAAACTGTGAGATGCTGGAGGTGTAACTAGTTTCTCAATTATAGTAGAGATATTTGGGCCCTGGAGAGGCCGTGGCCAAGGATCAACCCTTCACTATCTTTGACAAAGTGGGCAACTGAGTTAGAACAGTAGTTCGAATAACTTACTTGCATATAAGGTTGAGAGAGAAAAAATAGCCAGTTCACCGTGATTCCACTTGATCTGAACTGAGGTCTGATAAATTACATTATTAGAGAATCTATAGCTCTTTCCTGATTACCAAATAAATGAATCTGAAGACTCACCATATGAATGAAGAGAGTTCAAAGTATCTCTGAGGAAAAACAAATGCATACCGTGAATCTGCATTCTAGGATTCTCCAAATTATTCTTTTTCCACTTGCCATCACAGCTATGCCATTATTAAGATTATTTAGCATTGTCTTGAGTAGACACTAATTAACAGTTCTGCTACAGATTACCAGAGGGGCGCTTATGGAGAATTACCTGATAAATAAAATGTAGACTATCAGTGAAGGAAAACTGGGGAGATAAAGGGTGGTTGGTAAAGGATGAAAATTTTAGTTGGAAAGGATAAATAAGTTCAAATGATATATTTGTATAATATAGTGACTATAGCTAATAACAATGAATTATATATTTAAAAATTGCTAAGAGTAGATTTTAAGTGTTCTCACCACAAAAAGTAAAGGAAATAATATATATGTTAATTAATTCTATCCATTTCTCATTATATACATATTTCAAAATATTATGTTGTATACCATAAATAAATTTTTATTTGTTAAGTAAAAAAATGCATATTAAAAAGTTAAGGAAAATACAAAATACATGCAATGAAGTTCCTAAAGGACAAAAACAGAATTTTGACCTAAGCAATACTGTATCACTGGGAGATCACTAGAGATTAGTGCCACAGTCAAATATTTGAAAGGTGCAGGGGAAATTAATGCCTGCTCCATCCTCATATCTCTCTTCAATATGGTTAGTGCTGAAGACAGATGACTTCTAGAAAATAACAGGTGGTTACTTCAAATGTAACTGCTGTTTCAGATGTGATCCTCTTATTGGAGCACATCAACGTACCCTGATATCTGACATGCAGTTATTTATCTGAAAAATGATTTTTTTCTTATTTATTTTATTCCACTAAGCATAAGACACCAAGGCTTAAAAGCTAGCATTACATCTCCAAAACGTAACCCAGAATTCCATCCACGTGCAGTTTCACTCTGTTGTTCTAAGTATGCTGACAGGTCCTGAAAAGCAGTTATCTTAAAGGTGATTACATGACAGTTTCATATTATTCATTCATTTATTCATTCAAAAATAGCTATTGGTTGCCTATTTTGTGTCAGTTACCCTTTTAGTGCTTAAATTGTAGCAATGAACAAAAGGGAACAAATTTCTGTTCTCATGAGCTAACGTCGTAAGAGAGAAAGACATAAACAACCATATAAATGTATCACATGTCAAATTCAGATGAATGTTATGAAGAAAAATGAAGTAGAGTCAGGGGAGGAAGGGAGGGCAGAAGGTGGGGGCACTGGTACATAATATTAGGGGTTAGGGAAAGTTGAGCTTATGCAGTGACATACCAACGGAACCTGATGAAGCAGAGGGACCACAACATGAAATATCTTGGAGAAGAAAGTTCAAAATTTAGGGAATAGGAATGCAAAGCAATGACCTACATTAAAAGTGACCAGAGAAGCTGATACTCTATGTGTGAAGTGGGAGTAAGGATAAAGGCAGCAGATCACACAGGGCATTTTTGTTCATTTTTTGAATGAGTTGGGAAAAAATGGAAAGTTTATGCACAAATGTGACATGATCTTATTTATATTTTAAAAGGACCACTGTGGTTGATGTATTATGAATACACTAGGTAGAAAAGTGGATGCAGTTAGAAGACTATCGTTGCAGTGATTAAGATGAGAGATGATGGTGTCCTGGAGCAGGTTGCTAGCAGTGGGAGGTTGTGAGAAGTAATCATGCTGTGGATATATTTTTAAAGGAGAGCTAGATAATTTCGTGGATGGATTGGATTTGCAGCTTTAAAAAAGAGAAAAATCAAGCTTTTGATCTGAGATTAGGCACAGTGGGAAATGACCACACTCTTTAGAATGGAGGAACTATGAAAGAAGCTGGTATTTCCAAAGTCAGAAAATTGGAGTCATCATGGATATAAGCCAACTCCACTGGAGTTTCCTGGTGGAGATAATGTGTGAGAGAAGAATCAATTGCTCCTTGACATTTCACAGGAAAAAAGAATGAGGTAGGTAGAAATAAAGTGACTTTTATTTTATTCTTTTCACTAGTCATTTGCCATCGCAATCCATTGGCTGAAATGGTCTAGAAACTAGACGGGAAAGTAACAAGGAAAGGCAGGGAATGAATCTGAGAGCAAACAGTAGGGGAACAAGATGATGATGAATAGGTTGTTCATATAAGAGTGTGGATTTCAGGGGACAGGTCTGGGCTTAATATGCAAATATGAGTATTTAAATTAAAAATATTTTTTAAAGCCATAGAAAATTAGAATATAAGCAAAAACGTGAAGAGAAGAGGGCTGGGAAGAGAAACCTGAGACCTGCAATGTTAAGGGTAATGCTTATAGATGGGGAATTAACAAAGGACACTGAGAAAGAGAACTCAGTGAGCAAATGACTCTGAGAGAGTTGTGTCCTGATATCTAAGCATGAGATATTCCAGGAAGATGGTGATCATCCAGGTCAAGTGAGGTGAGTACTGAGAACTGAGTCACTGGGGTGGTAGCAGGATGGTTGTTACTAGCGATCTTCATAACAGGGTAAGGCAGATGAGGTGCCTGGGCACCAAAAATTTTAGCATTTTAATACAATTAAAGAATACTCTAACGCATTATTTAAAAATTTATAAAATGCAAAAACAGAATATCAAAAGTTTAAACAATAACAGAACAGGTAACTGTACTGTGCTGAGCCATATTGGAGACAGAGGCAAAAGGAAATAGCAATAAAATTGAGTTCTATCATTATTTAAAATTTTGTTTTCAGTTTTGTTTTGCAGTTTTTAAAACATTACATTACAATTATTTGAGTGCTATAATTTTGGTGCCCCTTAAATTTTATATCCATAATAAGCATCTAATTTACCTCATTTTCGTTTCATGCCTTTTTATGGAGACTCTTTCATTTGAGGGATGAAGGCAGAAGTCTCATTGTACACTCAGGAGGGAAGTGCAGGTGGATTAAGGAGAGACAAGTGTGACTAGATCAAGAGAGGGGTGGTTGCTCCTTCATCCTGGGTTCAAAAATAGGAAAAGGTGCAGAACAGATGTGCAGACTGGAGCTAATTCACAGCTAACTTGTGAACTTGATGAAGAATTAAATTATGTCCTTGTACACTTCTGAGATTTGAGAGTTGTTATCACAGCAAAGGTGACCAAGAGATGTTCTCATCCCACGTGAATAAGAGTTTGAGATATCTTACTAAATAAAGAATATTGGTTAGCATAAGTCTGTTTAGGCTACTATAACAAATAGCATGGACTAAGTGGCTTATAAACAACAGAAATTTACTTCTTGCTGTTGGACGCTATAGGAAGTCAAAGATTAAAATGCCAGCAAAGTTAGTGTGTGGTGAAGTCCTATTCTCACTGATAGTGTTTTCTCACTGCATCTTCATGCAGTAGAAGGGGTAAATGAACTCCCTTAGGATATTTTATAAGGGCACTAATCTCTTTAATGAGACCTCCACCCTCATGACCTAACCACCTTCTAGAAAACCCTAACTCCTAATATCATTACCTTGAGAGTCAGGATTTAGACATATGAATTCTTCTGGGTGGGGGAACACACACAGTTGGACCGTAGCATACTGTTTTAAGGCAAAGAGAATATAAAATGCATAGTAGAGGAGGGAAAATAATAAATATTAATCATGACTGTACAGCCAGTTGCAGAATTGAAGACTGTAGTCTATACCTTATTTTCTTCTTTATTATGTTTTGGATACCATTAGTCAGTTGAACTTGTTTTTATTTTTTATGTGTTTCTTTATTTTTGTGTTTTCTTTTCCTACTCCAACATAGAGGAAGTTGGTTGTGGTGAATTTCGTGGTTTAGTCACTGATTGTAGAATATTCAGATAAAATTTTAAAAACACTATCAGGGGATAATTACAATCTACATTAAGCAATCGATGAGCCTTTAGGAGAAGGTGAGCACTTTTATGAAAATTATGATCTTTAATGCCTTTAGAAGGTCTTATAAAATAAGCAGGAAGCACAAATCTGCTTACCCTTATGAAGAATGAAGTGAGAGACAGAGTCCTTTTGACTGGTCTCTAGAAGTTGTTGGCAGGTGCCCTAAACTTATTCATGTGGATTCTCCCATCTGGGCTTAGAAATCTTCCAATAGTGACACAGACTCATAGTTAAAAAATTTTAAGACTTCAGTGATTGAATATACAAATATGTGCTGGTTAGTGTGGCATCAGATACTTGCTAACAAAACTGTACCCATGATAAGACTTGGATGCATTTTTTCCTTGTTCTGAGTCTCAGATTCCAGGTTTCCTCTCAAGTGTTAGTGACTGAGTTTGATATTGCTGTTCTATTACCTAAGTCAGTTTATTTTGTTTGCAACTAAGAACCCTGACTTATACACCCAGAAAAGGTCATACATCATTTCACCAAAGGTTTATAAACTGGTATCTGGAGCTAAAATTAGCCTAAAATAAGATATAAGGATGTTTTGGAATATTCAGCCTTAGCACCCATAGTAGTTAAAAGTATATATATTTTAGAATATTTTTGAGAGCATTATGAATCAGAAAACTGAAAAGTAAACTGCCAAAATAAGTGAATTGTTAAGCAAATTATTGTTTAACTACGCTGTGAAATAATGTGCAGTCATTGAAAACAAAGAATTTTATGTCAACTCTCTTTTAGGAAGTTCCATGAAATATTTATTTTTAGAGATTAGATGAGTGTATGTAAAATGACCCAATTTTGTGAACATATCAGTGTTTAAAGCAGAAGTAGGAAAATAATCAGAACTGGAATCACATTTTAGGGAACTGGCTTCTGCCTATCACCCACTTAAACAAATATTAGATTTGACCAGTGGGCAACACACAATCAAGTGAACACATAATCATGCTTACTTTTCATGTGCAGTGCAGGTTGATTTCTATTCTATCATTTTATTTTTAAAAATGTTGATCAAGACAACTCATTGATGTCATGGCCTGCTGGTTGGTTAATATTCGTGATTTGACAATCACCATTTTTCATAGGTGTACCTCATTCAATACATCTGCTGCTTCTTGTTTTCTTTCCAGGTGGTATCACTTTCTTGTGTTTTCCAATTTGTATCAAAACTCAGTTTCTCCTGTACAAAATAATATTGCAACTTTAATTAATATCAATTGATATTAATTAATATCAATTAGGTTTATTTACCTAAAAGCCCTTGACCTGTGACTAGAGGGAACAAATCACTATAAATTAGAAAATTATTAGAACATAGTACTTTATACATAGCAGCAGAAATATTAGCGTGACATTCCATTTGCATTTTCTAGTTGTTAACATTCTTTCATGTGTATAGTAGGGTATACCCTTAGATCTGCATACCTCTCCATTCCTGAAGAACTGGTGAGAATATATTTACATGAGGAACCATGAGATCATCTGGGAAAGAACTCAAGACAAAAGAAGAGAATCAAAATGTACACACATGATGTTAGTTCAAAGATCTCTCATTTAAAATAACATATAGCTTAACATCTGCTGATATGGCCTTTCTTGTATTTGCATAAAAAAAGTCTATAAAAATATAAACAAAGAAAAAACTCATAACACCTTAAGAGAAGTTTGAGCATCATTTTAATTTCACAATTGGACAGGAATTTCCATCGACTCTAAGGTCTATGCAATTGAGTTGAGAACCTGATCAGTGGCCCTTCCAAACAGTGACAAGGCAAGCCTGTCCACTGTGTTCCTCCTGTCATTTGCAGTATGATTGCACTTTTATCTGGGAATGCATGCATTTTTCAGCTGTCATTAGGAAAGCACAGAACAGTCAGGCTAACAATGTTCTGTTCTTGTAAGATGACTTCTATAATTTGTAATGATGGAAATGTTTAGGAAAGCATAAAATGTTTTTGCAGACTTCGTTTTTTGCAGTATGTCATGCAAACTTTTTTCTGCTTGGCACTTTGAAATATCTTTGTATCAAAATATAGGAGTTTCTCCTCCATGCATACCAGGTTACTTAAAATATGTGGTAACTGACGTCATCGTTGTAAATCATCTTGAGTATAAAAGACGTAGGAAGTGTCATGCAAGTTGAGCCCTTTGGTGGTCATTATCACTTGTTATGTAACAGAGCTTGGAAAGACTTTCACAATGCCACATGGTATGGCCTAAGGAATAGGATTTGCTGGGAAAGGCCTACAAATTAAGGACCAGTGAGGAGAGAGAAGCATGTAATGCCTGCATTATCTTCTTTCCATGGAGACATGCCATGGCCTGGGCGGTCTAATACAAATGAAATTTTGCCTTAGTATGGAAGGTCTCCGTTCTTTTTTGTTCTGCATATATAGGGTAAATGTGAGAACAATGTTGTCAGCTGGCATACAACAGATGACTGTTTCACTGGGAAGTCTAGATTTAGAAGACAGCTATTTATATACATTAACTGGGAAAACTCGGAGCCTAGTACCTAGGTAACTTGTGAGGTATATAGGAAATTGAAGTCCCTTCTCCAGGGAGGAGAAAGGTACTGATAACATGAGAATTTGAGTTTAGATATAGTCTTTGATTAGAGAATTAGAGACAGCTTGAGCTGGTTCATTGTTTAAGCAACTCAGTGAGAGCTGGCTGCACCACTCTAGGTCATCTCAGATGAAAAGATTTTTGGACTCAATAGTGCTTGCCTGCAGACAAGTCTCTTTGTGCCCACTCCTATTAAGATGGACTGGGAAGAAACTTAATTTCTATTTGGATGTTTGCAACATTTCAGGGAGAGAAGTCTTGCTAGCAGAGGACTGTTTTCAGATTATCCTTTATATATATCTAAAATCCTTAATATATGCCTATATGTTACTATTTTCTATGCTCTTCATTTGTTTGTGTAGACTCATTTTTCCATTTAGTATCACTTTTCCTTTTTACTGAAGGACTTTCTTTGTTTTGAAAGATATTTTGGCAGGGTATAGAACTCTAGGTTGATAGTTTTTTCTTTCAATGTTTTAAGGATATTATCCACTTGCAGTGTTTTGAGGAGAAATCTACTGTCATTCTTATCTTTCTTTCCCTGTATATAATATGTCCACACACCCCCCCGTGCTTTTTCCTCTTTATAATTGGTTTTAAGCAATTTGGTTATAATATTCTTTGGCATAGTGTTTGAGCTTTTTGGGTTAGTGAGTTTATAGTTTTCCTCAAATTCAGAAATATTAGGCCATTATTGTTAAAAATTATTTTTTTAATTTTCCCTTTGATTCTTCTCTCTCCTCTTAAGTTTCATATAGACTAGTCTACTGGAAGTTGTGGCATAGCTTACTAATATATTTTACCAAATATTTTTACCACTGTGACTAAAAAATAGAAATTACATATTCACATATAAACTGCTGTAGAAAAAACATTTAACAAAATTAAACACAAAAATCTTCTAAGGATTAAGAAGTGAGGTTAGCATGATTATAGTATACAAGATCAATATACAAAAATCAATTGCATTTCTACATATCTGCTATTAATTTCACTTGTTCTTTTTTTAATCTCAGACATTAAAATTTTATCTCAAAAATTCAATTTGGGTTTTTTATATTTCATGTCTCTATTTAAAATGCTCAATCTTTCTCCTACCCTCTTGAATATGTGGATATAGTTATGAGGATATTTTAATGCCTTTGTGTACAAATTCTATCATTTGTGACAATTCTAATCTGTTTCTATTGGTTGATTTATTTTTCCTCATTATGGATCATATTTTCTTCCTTTGAATATCTGGTAATTATTGATTGGCTAAAAGATATTATTTTATCTTGTTGGCTATATTTGCATACCTATAAATATTGTTGGACTTTAGTCTTGAATGCAATTAAGTTACATGGAAATTTATATCTTAACAGTGGTTTTCAACCTATGGGTCACGATCCCTTTGGGGGTCTCCTGCATATCAGATATTTACATAATGATTCATAACAGTAGCAAAACTACAGTTATAAAGTAGCAACAAAAATAATTGTATGGTTGGGGATCACCACAACATGAGGAACTGTATTAAAGGGTCACGGCATTAGGAAGGTTGAGAACCACTGTTTTAGAAGTTTGCCTTTATGCTTTGTTAGTTGGGATCAGAGGAGTCTATAGTTTAGGCCCCAGTAATAAGGCAAAAGCCTCTGAATGCTCTACTGATGACCTGTGAATTGTGAGATTCTTTCAGTCTAGCAAACGGGAACACAAATTCCCGGTCATATATAACTCTGGGGGAAATAATTCTAATCCTTTTGGACATTTTCCCCCCTAGCTTTGTGTAGTTTCCTTACACACATGCAAAAATCAGCTCTCAGCTGAAGAGTCAAAGGGATCCTCTTCATATTTCAGCAGCTGTCACTGTGTCTGTGTGTCTCTCATTTCTGACACTCTTCTCAGTGAAGAATGGTTACCTTGGCCCCCTTAAATTCTTAACTGTGTTCAACTCAGGAAGATTACTAGACTCTGCCTGGGTTCCCCTTCCCTGCACTGTGGCCAGCACGCTCTGTGCAGGATATAAGGTGTGGCAATTGTAGGTCTTACCTTGTTAGTTTCCCCTTTATTAGGGATCACAATCTTCACATCTTTACTAGAACAATTCTGTTATATGTTATCATGAATAAACATTTGAAGCAACCTTGGAAGGCTTTTCTAACAGATGTGTAACTTAAGATTATAAATGTTTTACTCTCTTTCTTGTAAAATTGAACTATTTTTTGATTTGGCAGGGGTGTAAGTGACTTCAACAAAATTTACCTAAAATAATTAGAAATTTAATGTTAGCCAGAAACTTGGGTAGGGTTCTTTATACTATAAAGAGTTTTATATCTGTGGAAGGTTGAATAATATTTCCCTGCCATATTCTATAATTACTGATAATATTTCATCTATGCAAAAACCACACATTTCAGAAAACCAAAGCAATTTCAAGGAGACTGATATACAGAAGGTTAGTACTCCCAACAAAGGTACAAAAAGCTCTGTTTGCATTACCATTGTCGATTTCCATATATAATATTTGTTTAAAATATCAGATATTGGGGATAAAAAAATCATATTTTAACTCCAATAGACCTACATTGAATTAAATCCTGTTAGATAATTGGATTAAATAAATTAAATCCAATCATTAATTAAATCCTGTTGATAATTAGGAAATGTATACAGCTAGCTAAGTCTTAGAAAAAGATTTAATTGGAACCCAAGTAAACACAAGGATGGGCCAAGTGAAACCTGCATATTCTGACTTTTAGAAAATTTTAGGTTTGGAAAATTTTTATTTCCTCAGCGGGAGTAAACAATATAAG
The DNA here is from genome assembly GCA_963574655.1 of Perodicticus potto. Classification (NCBI taxonomy): domain Eukaryota; kingdom Metazoa; phylum Chordata; class Mammalia; order Primates; family Lorisidae; genus Perodicticus; species Perodicticus potto. The sequence continues at coordinate 9,913 of CAUYRH010168102.1, read as the reverse complement.
TGGTAGCTGGAGCATATTCTTCTTAGCAAAGTATCTCAAGAATGGAAGAAAAAGGATCCAATGTACTCAGCTCTACTATGAAGCTAATTTATAGCTTTCATATGAAGGCTATAACCCAACTATAGCACAAGAATATGGGGAAAGGGGCATGGAAGGGGAGGGGAGGGGTAGAGGAAGGTTTGGTGGAGGGAGGGCGATTGGTGGGATCACACCTACGGTGCATCTTAGAAGGGTACAGGTGAAACTTGCTAAATGCAGAATACAAATGTCTTCATACAATAACTAGGAAAGTGCCATGAAGGCTATGTTAAACAATTTGATGAAAATGTTTCAGATTGTATATGAAGCCAGCACATTGTACCCCACAATTGCACTAATGTACACAGCTATGATTTAAGAAAAAAACAAAAACAAAAACAATATAAGTGGTGAAACTCCCCCACATTTTCTAAAATGAGGACAAAAGACACTTCCTAACATGTTAGAGGAAGAGCAATCTTTTAAAATTATCCATAAGTAGAGTCAGAAAAAATATTAGAAAACTATCATCTTCTATAGCACTATAAAGATCTGGCCTCTATGAAACAGAAGCAGAAAGTCATTAGGAAAGATAACATGATGATAGAAAAGATAATGAAAAATTGTAAGGATGTAGTGGAGGGCAGAATTGTTACTGAGGAAGAATTCAATCAGCCATGGACAATATTATTTGTAGAAGTGGTCTAAGATCAGAGACGGTAAAGGTAGAACTATAAAAAGAATAAGTAAGTATATAATGCACATAGAGGATAGAAATTGAACATTTTAGGCCACCTGACATAGATATTATACACTCAGTAGCAATCACCAGAGGGAGGAAAATATACAAACATTGAAAAAATTAATATGCAGATTTATAATTTTTTTATTTATGTAAAATTAATTATACAAGTTGATAACTAGTTATAGGCTTAAAAATTTTTGAGAAAAATTAAAAGAAATCTGTCATGCAACTCATCCTTTGGTGAAATATTATTAGTTTGCTTCTAAAAGGGCCAACTAAAAAAGAAGAGATCAACCTCAGATTTCCCTTCAGCACTAAATGTCACTATAAAATGAAGTTAAAATGAAGAATCTTGAGGGTAAAATTTGAAATGCTAAATTGTGCATTTCATCAAGTTGTCTTTTATGTTTTGAGCAATAGAGAGTCATTCTCAAATACACAAGTATTCTGATGATTTATTTCACATGTCCATCAAACAAAAGTACACGACAAATTAACTTCATGTTTGACAGTCACTTAAAATAAGTGGAGTAATAATATATGCCTACAATTGCTAAATCGCACAATTGGGACACTGCTTAGAAAATTACTAAACATGCACTTCAGATTAGAGGTGCATAGGACAACTTACTGGCCACTGGATATGAGTGGCTAGTTCCTTTATCATTAAAACTCATGACTTAATGATGGAAGTTGTTGGGAGTTTTCAACAACACTGGAGATGTTTAACAGCGATTGAATGAAAAATAAGCATAAGTTCCTTCTACTTCATCTTATATGCAGAACTTTGAATATCCTATTCATGATGCTTAAAAATCTAAATTTAAAATACGATGCAAGATATGTAAGTGAAATATACTAGGATAAAAAGACAATAAAGACATACCTAGATTTAGTATGAGCTCATAATAACTTTCTTTTTTAAAAAATTTCAGGTTAATATGAGGGTTGGAACAAATCAGATCACAATATTTGAATTCGTTAGGTAGAGTCCCTCTTATAGTTGTGTTCTGCACCCAAGAGGTGTGACATATACTCCCATATTGTGCCCATGAAGTGGGAGCATGCCAGTCTCCTCTCCTTTACCCTCTTATTTCTCCTCCTCTCAATTTCAATTGAAATGAGTTTTTCTCCTAGTGGGCATGATTAGACTGTCTGCTGGCTTCATATTAGTATTGAGCACATTGGATATTTGCTTTCCCATTCTTGTGATACTTTGCTAAGAATTTGTTTCAATTCCAGCCAGTTTAATAGAGATGATGTAAAGTATCTATCTTTTTATTATGGCCAAATAGTATTCATGGTATACATATACCATAGTTTGTTAATCCATTCCTGGGTTGATGGGCATTTAGGTTCCTTTCACATCTTGGCAAATATAAATTGAGTTGTGATGAACAATCTAATGCAAATATCATTATAATAAAATGATTTTTTTTTCTTCTGAGTAGCTGCCTAGTAATGGGATTGCAAGATCAAATGTGAGGTCTAATTTGAGTTCTTTGAGGATTATACATACTTCTTTCCAAAGAGGCTAGAATTTAGTTTATTAGTACAGTCCCACCAAAAGTATAAAAATGTTCCCCTCTCTCTACATACATGCCAGTATCTGCAACTTTGGGTCTTTGTCATGTGGGCTAGTTGATAACTCAGGGTGGCTTTGATTTGTATTTCTCGGATGATTAGGTATGATGAGTATTTTTTCATGTTTATTAGCCATTTTCATGTCTTCCTCAGAGAAGGTTTTTTTCATGACTCTTGGCCAGTGAAAGATGGAATCGTTAGCTCTTTTTTTTGTTGACTAATTTAAGTTCTCTATAGATCCTATTCATCAAGATTTTGTGAGATTCATAACATGCAAATATTTTTTCTCCATTCTGAAGTTTGTCTATCTGCTGTAATTGTTGTATCCTTAGTTGTGCAAAAGCTTTTCAGTTTGATTAAGTCCCATCTGTTTATTTTTGCTGTTGTCGCAATTGGCACTGAAGTCTTCTTCATATAAATCTTTCCCCAGGTCAACAACTTTAAGAGTTTTTTTCACACTTTCTTCTATTATCTTTAGCATTTCATGTCTTAGATTTAAATATTTTATCCATCTGAGTCAACTTTTATAAGTGGTGAAAAGTGTGGGTCCAGTTTCATTCTTTACATGTGGTTATCCAGTTGTCCCAGCACCATTTATTGGGGGAGGATGGGTGGAAGGAGGGCGATTGGTGGGATCACACCTACGGTGCATCTTAGAAGGGTACAAGTGAAACTTACTAAATGCAGAACATAAATGTCTTCATATAGTGATTAAAAGGCCATGAAGGCTATGTTAAACAGTTTGATGAAAATGTTTCAGATTGTATATGAAGTCAGCACATTGTGTCCCATGATTGCACTAATGTACACAATTATGATTTAATAAAAAAAAAAAAGAAAAAGGATTCTTTCCCTCAGTATATGCTTTTGTTTGGTTTATCAAAGATCAGATGGCTAACAGAAACTGTTGTTTTTCTTCTGTTGTTTTCATCTCTTGTTTTTCTATTTGGTTCTATATGTCTATGTCTTTGTCTTTGTGCCAAGCCCATACTGTTTTGGTCACCATGGATCAGTCATTTCCATTTCTATTAATTGTTTATAGATGGAATACTCTGTGTTAGCTGCCTCATGGTTCCTTGGGGGTGAGAGGGTGGTTGCTTTGTTTTAATTTTTCTTGTTGCCAGAATTCTATTGGTTTCTCCTAATGCATGTTTTCTTCTTATTCACTTTCCTTCCCTCACTTTTTTCTTCTCACTACCTCCTTCACTTTAAATTATCTTGTCTCAGAGCTTAGGTGTTGATGTGACTGCTTGTTATAAGGCCAAAAAGAAGACAAGGGTAAAAATAAAGAAGGAAGAAATAAAAGAAAAAGATACACAAATAAAGATGTAGGGTGAAAGAAAAGAATTAATAAGAAAGAGAGGACAGAAAGAGAGAAACAGGAGAAATGGTGGTGATTGGCAGGGTACAATGGATACACTCATAAATCTAGGTCTTTGGGGGGCCTAGGCTGGTAGGTCACTTGAAGTCAGGAGCTCCTTACTAGGCTGGTAAAATCAAGACACCACCTCTTTCAAATATATAAGAGAAAAAAATAAGAAAAAAAATCAGCAGTATGTTGCATTGGGATCTATCAATGCCATCTTTCCCAAGACCAAACCTAAAAGGACACCTAATATTGTGAGCTCATGGCCTCCTTGAGCCAGACCAATGCCATGAACCCCCACAGCCAGACCATTGCTGTGACCCTGCAGCACTCAGGGAAAAGAAAAAAATAATAATTAAAATAAAAATAGATGAAGAAAATTAAAAATGTAATTGTGACAAAGAAAAATAAAATGGATATCATAGCTGTTGTAAGAGAAATTTATGTGGGACAGATGAGAAAAGTAGAAAAATCTCTACCAAAAGGCAGAAAAAAGGAGAGATGTAAAAAAGGAAGAAAGAATAAAAGGGGCTGAAAAACCATAACAATAATGGAAGAGCCCTTGCTATTGATGAAAGTAAAAGTGAAAAAATAAAAATATAACCAAACAGAAAAACAAAACAAAAAACAACAAAAAAGAAAAAAATTGGGAAAAGGAGCAAAAAAATGAAAGAAATATACATAAATAAAATGTGTATATAACTATAATATATATAGCCTGACACCAGGTGGCACTGTGGTGTTAGGAGATGGAGAATACATAGGGTGCTTTTGCTAAATATACAATGACTGATGGAAGCCACTTTCTAGTTGTAGAAGAGATTTGGTCCTGTCCTTCTGACTTATTTGCCCTTAATGAGAGCCAGGTCGCTTTGTCAGCTGGGGATTGGGGTCCAAACTCTTTTGCCAGCTTCCTTAGAAGTTGTGTCAAACAGTGCCCCCTGTCAAAAAAGAGGTCTTCCCAGGGATGCAGGAACTGCTCAGTTTACACCAACGATGGTTGCCCAAGCTCAGCAAGCCTGTCAGAGCTGGCAGTACACTAGGATCCTGTGGACTGTTCCTTCTGTGCAGCCTTCCCACAGTGGTGGCACCCTGCTAGTAGCCAAGCTGATGGGAGAGCCACTCTGCCTGGTATTCAATCCCAGCCTCTGAAGGCTACTTGAGTCCATTCACTTGTTTAAGCACTTGTGTAAGCACTAGAAGGCAGTTCTAGCAAGTAGCCCAGTCCAAAATAAAAAAACTGCAGGACAGTCCTGTCTCATTTCCAGTCTTTTGTGTGAAGGCTGGCTGGCCCCTGCCTGTGGGAAAGCACAGCCTTCTGGGTCTGTCCTCCTCAGCTCCAGACCTCCTTGCTGGCTCCTTCCTGGAGTCGACCACTGCTTTACTGTGCTGTGGGAGTGATGTTCCCGGGTAAGTTCCCCCAGACAGCAGTTGCTGGAGTTTTCCATTCCCTCATCTCACTAGCTTGCAAGGAGCTGTTTCTAATCTGCCATCTTGCTCTGCTTCCTCTAGTTTCCTTATTGACTTTCTTATTGTGAACTCATGGTCCACTCTGAATTTTTCAGTCACATTTTATCCCATTTTGAGTTGGAAGCTATTTGGTATAGTGATATTTATAATTTGAGGAATTCTTATAATCAGAATTTGTGCTGTCTCAATTTCAAAGGTATATTAAATAACTCCTTTGTGATAATACATTGCAAATAAACATGAGATTTATAACTATTACTTATTAACTCATATTTGTTTCTTAATAAATTTCAGACCTTCTAACATTTGAAAAAGAGATATGCTTTGATTTTGCATGACAATGAAATATAAAGTAGAAGCTTGTAGTTTTAGTAGTTGGGGTATGAATGAGGGCAGCAAATAAAGTCCTAAAGTCACAGAACTGTATGGGAAATGGTAGAGTTTTAGTGCCGTTCAGTTCTCTAAATCTGGACATTGTGTATAAAATTTGCCCCCTGCTTATTACTACCTCTCTGTAATGGATCTTAGACCTAACCTTCCTGTTGGGGATCTCTTTTACATTTTTTCTTATATGTTTAATTTAAACAAAGAAATGTTGACCAACTAGTCAGTCTATATCCAAGGAACTCTAAAAATCTGTTGGCTTTGCTGATGTGTCTTCTAGTACTAATTTTTGACTCCCTAGAGAGCCTTCTATAAGTGATTCACTATCCACTGTTACTTACTGGAAAAATCCAACCTGTAATTCTCATCTATCCCACCCCGATGCCACCAAAAACTCAAGTCTAGTGCACCATGTAATTTTTTAAAATTAATTAAAAAGTTAAAAGAGCAATTAAAGCCTTTGTGGATGACCCTTTAAAAGAATTATTGACTGCTACTTTTCTATATATCTCTGATGAAAGGAATTTGACATTTATATAGCTATCAGCTTCCATTTAACATATGTTGTGACTTAAATTAATCTTTACTGGTTCCCAATGAGCCTCCAAACATGAACTGAGTTTTTGGGCTAGTTTTTGTTTTTACAGTTGGGTCACATCACATAATTAAGAATATGAGAGAATTCCTTAACAAGAAATATGTCATTTAATCACTTAAACCACTTATAAGAATTAAGCCTAATAATTTATTTGTTAAGGGGTGTTATTTATTTTTGCTTAGGAGATGAAATGTTAAGAAAACAGTATAAAAGGAGCATATTAATGCTATTTTTAGTAAAACGTTAAGACTACTTTATGTTCACTATTCTTTCTGCATGTAAATGTCCCTTTCCTGTTCATTGCTCTTATCCTTTCACACTTTATTATCTTTACAAAAGGAAAGGAGACGACATACAAAATTAATTTAAGTAAAGGTCTGCATTACCACTGAAAGCCATTAACTGGCAGCCGTTTACCAAAGCACAGGCAAAAATCAATTTTAATTAGTATTTTTGGCTTTAATGAAAAGTGATTACAAAATTGGCATTTTAGTTAATACTGTTGAGATTTATGGTGAGCTGATGCTAATTAATTTTCTGTTAAATCGCTGTAGGCCTTGAGTATCTCTAATAAAACAGTATATTTGCTGATGCCAGGGATGCATCACAATTTCAGAGTTTTAGAACAAAAGGCTTCTTAGTGGTTACAGGTATATTTCACACTATTATTCCTAAGCTACAGTGTATCATTCTTTTTTTCATAAAAAAGACTGTTATAGGCAATCAAATTTCATAGCATTTTATTAATTAGGGCCATTTTATTTTAATGTACATCTTGAGTGTTAGCCAAAGAGTACCTTATTTTAAACACAGCTTTCTTTTGCCTACTTGTAAGTGGCTGAAGGCAAGATGATATACTTTATTTAGAGAACATTTGATGAATGACTTCTCTTTATTTTCCCACTCTTCCTCTTCTCTTTGATTATAAAGGTAGTAATTTGGCTTCTGAACCTGATAACATATTTTACATTCATTTGAAAGCAAGTATAAAAAAGAACCAAACTTTACAATCTGTTCTTGTCATGTGATTTGAGTTTTAATGCTCTTCAGCCTGCTTTTATTATAATTATTTTCTTCTTTTATAAAAAAGTAAAACAATACTTACTAAAGGCTTAAATAATATGTAATGCTTCCTATAGGCTGGAAATATTTGTACTTGCATTGATTTTGTTGCACTTGTGATTAGAAAATCGTTTAAAATTTACTCTTAGTTATTTTGAAATATACTTTTGCATAGGTGAGATCCCACTAAATGCCCTCTATCCTTCCACCAATCATCCTCTCCCCTCCCCCTCCCCTCTCCCTCCTCACCCTACCTCCTTGCTAGACCATATTTGTGTTTTGTCATGTGTATGAGGATATAATTGTTAATATATTGGTTTCATAATAGTATTGAGTACATTGGATACTTCCCCCCCATTCTTGAGATACTTTATTAAGAAGAATGTGTTCCATTTCCATCCAGGTAAACATAAAAGATGTAATGTCTCCATCTTTTTTCATGGCTGAATAGTATTCCATGGAAAAATGTCTTTGAAATTCATCTGCATTGTTGTATGTATCAAGTGTTTGTTCTTTTCTTTTTGTGGAATAGTATTTTCTTTTATGGATATAACTGTTTGTGCTTTATTTCACTGGATAAAGGATATGTGAATTGAGTAGTTAAAAACAAAGCTGCAATAAATAGTTTTGCATAGATTTTTAAGTAAACATAAGTTTACTTTTGTCTAGGCTTAATATTTAGTTTAAGTGCTATATGCTAGATGATGTAGTAAATGTATAAATAAAAAAATAAAATAATTTTGTTTGTTATTACTATTGGCTGTCATAGAAACAAGATGGAGTCATCTAGTTTCAAAAGGATGGCCTATGTAAACAGAGGGATAATGTTGGAATCCTGACTCTATCATGATTGGCTTTGGGGTCTTGAGTAAGTTACTTAAGCTCTCTAAGCTTTAATTGTGTAATGGAAATAATTATTCTTATGTTGAAGTGTATTTTGAGCATTAAAAATAAATAAATGATAACACAAAGCACTCTATAAGCAATAACTATTATTATTCAAAATAATGAAGTAAAATGAAATCCTGCTTGTTAAAACGTCATATATATACACACACACACACATATATATACACAATTCTATATATATATATATATATATATATATGTATATACAATTATAGAAAATATAAACTAGGAAGCATAGATTCTTAGAATTTTAGAATAGACTCAATGGAATAGGCTTAATTAAAAATAACTGAGGCATCTCCTCTAGTCCTTTTTCTTTTTATTAATTAATTAATTATTATTATTATTATTATTATTATTTTTATTGTTGGGGATTCATTGAGGGTACAAGAAACCAGGTTACAGTGATTGCATTTGTTAGGTAAAGTCCCTCCTACAATCATGTTTTGCCCCCAAAAGGTGTGGCACACACCAACACCCCACCCCCATTGCTCCTTCCCTCTCTCTTCTCTTCCTTTCCCCACCCCTCCCTCATTCTTTTTCTCTCTGCTCTCCCCTTCCCCTACCCCCACTGGGTCATTAATTATCATTAATTGTCCTCATAAGTGAGTCGAGGAAATTAAATGAAATGATTAATAAATCACAAGTGAGTATTAGAGGAAAGGCTTAGTTAAGAGTACCCTAATGGAAAATGTAATGACTCTTATACATGTACATGTTTTTGTATGGTAAATGGAGGCAATATCAAAGTCATCCACTAGAGATTAGAAGTCACTGTATAAGATAAAGCTGCTACCGTTTGTGTTTCAGATTTAGGGTTATGTAATATGGGAAGCTGAATTTATGTATATTTTTAATTCTTAGGAAAAATTTGAAGAGATTGGAAAATATTGCTTTCTCTTATTCTTGCCTGAAACATTAGGTAGATTATCATATGAATCAATGAATAGTGTCCCTTAGACTTTTTAGAAAAATATTTACTTCAAAAACCCATTTATAATTTGAAAAATGTCTATAAATATTTCTGATGTAAAGCCTCTGGAAACTTTTTTTATTTACAAAAATGTTAATTTTAATTTTTTAGTGAGGGGGATAATTTATTTTCCAAAAAAGTGTTTTCAGAGCATGGGTACAGATTTAAATGTGCATTTGCCAATCAGGTCTTGGATAAATAGCTCTCTTCTACTTACCTTTCTTTAAAAAAAAAAGTTTTTAAATTTGCAGTCTGAGAATTATTTTTTTTTTAAATTTCAGATTAATATAAAGGGTACATTTGAGGTTACATTCTTTATGTTTGTAAAGTCAAGTCTGAGTTGCAGTTGAGTCCTTCACCCAAGCACTTCACCCAAGTGCCATATACCACTACATTGGACCTGTTAGGTGGGAGCTTACCAACCTCCCTTCTTAAATTTAATTGTGTTTTTCCCTTCTGTAGGCCTGCAATTGTTTCTACTAGAAAATCAAAATCACTTTCAGATATCATCTAATTTTAAAACCTATTTTCATTCCCCATTTAATTGAGATGGCTCCATCTGGAGGCTCAGAAGATAACTAATAGGTACCCTATTTGTCTCACAGGTAGTGTGATAAAAATGCATACTTGATTTTTGTTTTCCAGGTACTATAGAATTATGAAATTAGAAATCAGGTAGAGATCTTAGGGAAAAATTATTCTAAAACCCTCAGTTTGCAGATGAGGAATTTAAGACACAAAGGAGTTATAAAACTTGGCCTTGACAAAGATCAAATAATGAATTAAAAACATTCAGTGGGAAAA
>CAUYRH010168099.1:0-37789 GCA_963574655.1 Perodicticus potto | reverse complement strand
CAAAAGACCAACTTTCGGTTTCTTTGGTCTTTTTTATTGTTTTCCTAGCCTCTATTTTGCTTATTTCTACTCTGATCTTTGTTATTTCCTTCCTTCTGCGAAGTTTGGGCTTATTTTGTTCTTTTTCTAGTTCTTTGAGGTGTAACATTAGGTTGTTTATTTGAGATCTTTCTTCTTTTTTTTGATGTAGGAATTTATTGCTATAAACTTCCCTCTCGAGACTGCTTTTGCTGCATTCCGTAAGTTCTGGTATGTTGTGTTTTCATTTTTATTTACTTCAAGATATTTTTTTAATCTCCCTTTTAGTTTCGTCTGATGATTCACTGCTAAATTGTACCCAGCATTTAGAGAAGAACTAGTATAAATCCCTCTTAAACTCTTCAAAAAAATTGAAGAAGAGAGAATACTTCCTACTCATTTTATGAGGCAACCATTACCTTGTTCCAAAAGCTGACAAGGACCCTACAAGAAAATAAAACTACAGGCTGATGTTCTTGATGGACACAGATGCAAAAATCCTTGACAAAATATTAGTAAACTGAATTGAATAGCACATTAAAAGATTATTTGCCATGATGAAGTTGGATTTATCCCAAAGATGCAAAATTGATCCAATATATATAAATCAATAAATGTGATAACACCATATTAACAAAGTGAAGGACAAAAACCATATGATCATCTCAATAGAGGCAGAAAAAGGAAATGATAAAAGTCAACATCTGTTCATGGTAAAAATAGGTAGGCTGGGTGCGGTGGCTCATACCTGTAATCCTAACACTCTGGGAGGCTGAGGCAGGTGGATTGCCTGAGCTCAGGAGTTCAAGAGAGGCCTGAGCAAAAGGGAGACCCCATATCTACTAAAATTAGAAGAACCAGCCAGGTGTTATGGTAGGTGCCTTAGTCCTAGCTATTTGGGAGGCTGAGGCAAGAGGATTGTTAGAGCTCAAGAGTTTGAGTTTTTGGTGAGCTGTGACACCACAGCACTCTACTCAGGGTAGCAAAGTCTATACAAAAAAAAAAGTATAGAGGGAATGTACTTCAAAACAATAAAGACCAGATATGCCAACCCCACAGCCAATATTATATTAAATGGTGAAATTTGAAGCTTTTCCTTTAGGATCAGAAACAAGGCAAGGATGCCCACTTTGTCACGTCTTTTCAACATAATAGTGGAAGTCCTAGTCAGAGCAATTAGGAGAGGAAAAAAAATACATTCATATAGGAAAGAAAGAAGTGAAATTGTGTCTGTTTGCTGATGATATGATTCTCTATATAGAAAACTCTAAAGGCTCTATCAAAAACTATTATAATGGATAAATTAATTAAAGTTGCTTGTTGTTACATATATAACACACAAAAATCAGTAGTGCTTCTGTACTCAAACAACAAACTATTTGAAATTAGGAAAATAATCCCATTTACAATAGCATTTGAAAAAATAAAATGCTTAGAAATAAATTTAACCAAAGAGATGAAAGATCTAGACACTGAAAACTATCAAACATTGATGAAAGAAATTTAAAAAGACACAAATTAATGGAAAGATGTCTTATGTTCATTAATTAGAAGAATTAATAGTGTTAAAATGGCATTTTTCATGGAAATAGAAAAAATAATCCTAAAATTTGTTTGAAACTAGAAAAGACCTCAAATAGCCAAAATAATCCTGAGCAAAAGGAACACAGCTGGACTTACTATATTCTCTGATTTCAAATGTATTATAATACTACTATAATCAAAACAGCATTGTGCTGGCATAAAAACAGACACATAGACCAATGAAAGGGGATAGAAAGCCCAGAAATAAACCTGAGTATTAGTATAGTTTATTATTATTTTTGAGACAGAGTTTCACCTTGTCACCTTAGGTACAGTGCTGTGGTATCATAATTTTTGACAAAGATGCCATGAATACACAATAGGGAAAGAACTATCTCTTTTTTTTTTTTTTTTTTTGAGACAGAGCCTCAAGCTGTCACCCTGGATAGAGTTCCGTGGCATCACAGCTCACAGCAACCTCCAATTCTTGGGCTCAAGCGAGTCACCTGCCTCCGCCTCCCAAGTAGCTGGGACTACAGGCACCCACCACAACGCCCAGCCATTTTTTGGTTGCAGCCATCATTGTTGATTGGCAGGCCCGGGCTGGATTTGAACCTGCCAGCTCAGGTGTACATGGCTGGCATCTCAGCCCGTTGAGCCACAGGCGCCGAGCCAAGAACAATCTCTTTAAAGAATGGTCTTGGGAAAAACATATACCCACAGACGCAAGAACGAAAGTGGACACTTATCTCAGACAATGTGCAAATATCAACTCAAAAGGGATGGAAGACTTAAATGTTAGACCTGAAACTGTAACAATACTAGAAGGAAACAGGGGAAAAGCTCCGTAGCATTGGTCTGGGCAATGACTTCTTGGATAGGACTCCAAAAGCACTTGCCACAAAAGAAAATATAGGCGACTGAGATTTCATCAAACTAAAAGTCTTCTTCATGGTCAAGGAAACAGAGTGAAGAAAAAAACCTATGGATTTTGAGAAAATATTTGCAAACTACACATCCAATGAGGGACTAATAGACAAGATATATAAGGAACTCAAACAACTGAGTAGTACAAAAACAAATAACCCTATTGAGAAATGGGCAAAAGGTCTGAACAGACATTTCTCTAAAGAAGAAATGTAAATGGCCAACAGATGTGTGAAAAAATGCTCAACATCTCTAGTCATCAGGGAAATGCAAATTAAAACCAGAGGCTGTGGTGGGGGTAGGGTGGACAGGGAAAGGGAATTTAGTGATCTATCCAATAGCATGGTGTCCACAGTGAATTATAAGGTATATTTCAACATTGCTAAAAGAATAGAGTTTTAACATACTCATCCCCCCCAAAATGATAAATTGGTGGGGTGATAGATATGTTAATTAGCTTGATTGAATCTTTTTACAAATGTATACATAGATCAAAACTTCACATTATACCCCATAAGTATACGCAAGTATTATTGGTTGATTAAAAATAAAGGGCAAGGGAGGGAAGGGGAGGAGGGAGGATGGGTGAAGGGAGGGCAATTGGTGGGATCAAACCTATGGTGCATCTTAGAAGGGTACAGGTGAAACTTACTAAATGCAGAATATAAATGTCTTCACATAGTGATTAAGAAAATGCAATGAAGGCTATGTTAAATAGTTCAATAAAAATATTTCAGGTTGTATATGAAAAAAAATAAAAATAAAATAAAGTAATTTAAAAAACACAAAAAACCCTGCTCCTGAAGATGTACCCGCTGTTACTACCTCTTCCAGGTGATTTGTAAGAGAGACTGGACAGTTAAGATGAGGAAACTGCACCAGATCTTCTGTGAAATATGAAAAGAACATTTGGTTCTCACCAGCTCTGTGATATTTGGGGCCTGTAGAAGAATGGTGCACAGAGGGAAATCAATTATATTCCCTAAATGCTCAAAGTGCTGTCTGTCTGGGCAAGCACATCTAGAACTCCTGGGTAATTCTGGCTGCTGTACTCCTTAAGGCAGCAGTTTGGGTGGGGGGAGGGGAGAGAAGAAGGCTTTAGTATTCAGTACTAATGGACAAATCTTGGCTTTGTGTGGTATTGGGAAACCAGTCTACTCCTCTGAGCCTCTCTTTTCTCATCTAGACTGCGATAACAGGTGCTCATCTTGTAAGTTTGTACTGAGAGTTAGATGTGGAGTGTACATTGTGGGCATTGCACCACTCTAAACAGAGGTTGCTCCTAACATCTGTGCCCAAGGGTGGAAGAAGTCCTATAGTGCATACAAACTTGGGTTTTATAAATCAGAAGCTAAAACACCTCTGGATATTTGGGGTTCCTCATGCCACTAAACCAACACATAAAGAAGAAGGGGGCTGAATTGGCCCAAGAAAACAGAGCTGAATTACTTTGGTGCATGAGGTGATGGTTGTACAACAGGGAAGAGGGCAGAAAGGATTGTATTTGTAATACATGGGATTTTCTGGAGCACCTGTTAATACTCCCTTTTCCAAAGTCCTGGTCAATCCCATGGTGGCAACCCAATCATAACAAGATGACCAAAGACTCACACCTCATGAAAAGGAAGTCCTGGCTCACCTACTGTCAGAGTAGACCCCCCATTCTATTCCTCCAGGGTGAGGGGTGGGGATTACATAGTGGAAGAAGAAACCGTGATCATAAACTGAGACCTTGTGATCAGAGGACTCAGGTGACAGCACGTTCCAAATGACATCGCCCTGCAATGATTTAGGATGGTGGGACTTCATGCATTCCCTTGCATTGGGGACAAGAATGTTTCACCTAGATAAGGGTGGATGACCCTTGCTTCTTGTCTTGGGAAGCTGATCTTTTTGAAACCCCACTGGGCACCCTTGCCCTCTGGCTTCCCTTTGGTTTTGGTCAGTGGTGAGCACTTATAGGACATCGGAGGGAATGTGGGATCTGGGAGAGGATGCTCAGATCTTGCCCCATGCCCCCTCCCTGTGGGAGCGTTTGAGATGGCTCCACCTGGTGGCTCCGAGGCACGAGCCCTGCACCACACAACCTCTCCACGTGGTTCTGGTTATTCCTTTCCTGCCTCTGAGCTGTGGTGGTGATGGCTTCCTCCTGTCCAAGCCCTGGAATCCTGCCTCAAGTCCTGGTAGGTTTCCCTGCTCACACCTATGTGAAGAGGCTCTTTACTGACCTGTCTTTGAATATCCTGTCTGAAGGTGCCAGCATCTTTTTCCCACCCAGCCCTGGTTCATGTAGGCGGTGGCCCCACAGACCTAATGTGGGATGTAGGTGGGCAGACCTGGCCAGGTGTGTGTGTGTGTGTGCCCAACTCTTCTAGTTGCTTTTCAGTTTCAGGTCTTACATTTAAGTCTTGCATCCATTTTGAGTTGACTTTTGGATATAGGATGAGATAAGTGTCCGATTTCAGTCTTGTGCCTGTGGCTATATAGTTGTCCCAAGTGTGGGCTCACAGGCAAGTGATTGAGTCTCTCCCAGCCTCTATAACTTAAACTGTAAAATAGGAATAACGATAATTATTATTATTATATTTGCACAACAGGTTGAAATGAGATTCAAGATGGGAAGAGAGTAGACAGAGACCTGACAGGTGATAGGTGCTCAAGGACGCTAGCAGTGTCCTCTGGCACATAGTAGGTATTCAATTGATGTTAGACAAGTCTATGAGAGAGAGAGAGAGAGAGAGAGAGAGAGAGAGAGAGAGAGAGGAAGAAGAAGAAGAAGAAGAAGAAGAAGAAGAAGAGAAGGAGGAGGAGGAGGAGGAGGACGATGAGGAGGAGGAAGAGGAGGAGGGGAGGAGAGGAGAGAGGCAACAACAGTGAGCACCCACCCCCAGGCATTAGAGGAAGGTTGTGAAAAGAGATGGGTCTGCTTGCCGATGCCCTTCACTCTCTGCAGCAATTTAAATTTGGGAGCATCCTGGAATATAGCCGGCTTAGGAGTGAGAGAATGAGATTGGGACAGGCGTCAAATACTGAGGTCAGCCTAGCATCCAAAGTCAGGCCATTGAATGAGTGATTTGTGAAGGTTTATCATGATAGGTCTGGACTGGAGGCTGGGAGACTAAGGAGGAGGCCAGAGAGGAGAGAGGCCGGGCCAGTGGAGGGGATGGAAGGGCTGCTGCTGCCCTGCGTTCCCGTGTGAAGACCTGGAGCCCTGGCCTTCTGCCCACTGGGGCCTCTTTTGTAAGATCATTAGCTGATCAGGCTTGAAGCTCCACTCTGGGGCTCATTGGTGTGGTCTGGCCCTCCTAAGCTGATCCATCATTCGTTACAAGGTATAGGGTTATATTAATAGGAGCACATTGGATTCTGAGGTGAACGCAGTCTATGGATTTCTATAAGAAATCTAGGAACAGGGAAAGTAGATCTGAAAGTGACACTACAGAATTGCACACACATTCACTGCCCCACACAGCCAGATTTGCAGGTTCTTTGGCTTATTCGTTCAGCAGGTATGGGCTTTTCACCATCTCTGTGCTGGTCAGCGGGCAGGACCACAGGGCTGGGGAACAAAGACTCAAATGGGCATCTGTGGCTACACTTGAGGAGGTGCTTGCTTCATGTAATTACAGAGAGTGGGTTGCTGAGGGTTCTTTGTCCACTTTCCAATCAAAAGCATCACATTAGGCACGCTGCCTTTGAGATCCTTCAACAGCCTGCTGGACTGCTGGCTCCAGAAAGTGCACTGATTGGAGCTATGGAGAAATTCCTGCTGCAGCCGATGGATTGATGCTGACTCTCTTAGACAGAGAAGCAGCTCTGTGCCCTGTAGACGTCCTGTGTGGGAATTTGGGTAAGGAGAGAAATGGCCAGAAGGCATGGCATGATGCTCAGACAGACAGCCTGAGACACCACCCATTTGGGTCTCTCACTCACTCCCACTTTTACTGAGCACTGGGGTGAGGTCCTGCTTGCTCTGGGGGTTGAGGGGTGAATAGGCACGGATTTAAGTTACCCGAGTCCAGCCAGGGAGAACAAGATGGGAACAGATCAGAGGAGTTCAGTGTGGGAATGCCCCCATCACAAGACAGCAAGGGGGAACAATTCCCCTGGGAACAGTAGACCATGATCTCTCTGTGAGGGCACAGACAAGGTCTCTTCACTCCCTCCTGCGCCCTCAGAGCCTCACACTGCCCTGGACTAAATCAATACACTAGATCAGTCTTTATGGGATGGGTGGATGAGTTCATGAATGGGTCAATGAAAGAGCAGCAGAAGAGGCGGCACAAACACAGAGAGGTCCAGGAAGGCTTCTGCAAAGGGCTCATGTGTGAACTGAAGCTTGAAGTTCATGCAAGGTTGGCCAGGGTTGGGGGAAGGAGGACAATTGTTGAAGAGAGAGGAGGCAGCAGAGCAAGGATGCAGGATGGCTCATCTGGTCCTGGTAGCAACAAGGTCCCCAGATAGGGTCCTGACCTTCTGTTTTCAGCCACTTTTGGGTCCTATTCAGGTGAGATCTGAAACCCACGCGGGGCTGTCTGATTTTCCAAAATGCAGGTGACCATGGTGACGCTATTTGATATCTACCAATTCCTTGAATTTTTTTTTTTTTTTAAACCAAAGTCACACTGTGTTACTTCTCTAACCTGCTCTTCCAGAAGCTCAATGCACTTGGTCTGGGGAGAAGTAGGGTGACAAGACAGATGAGACACATTTAGGTCACTCACTTGTCTCTTTTTATCAACACAAAGAAAGGGATGCAACCATGGCTTCACTCAACCAGTCAGCCAGCGGTTTGCTGGTTTCTCATCATTCACTTACTTGGTGACATGTGACAATTCACCCAGCAGCTCTCAAGTTCAGCTGACTTATCTGGGTAATCCTGCCCAGTTCCGTTCTATGAAACACTTCTGAATCAGATGAGGGGGAATTCAGGAGTGTGACAACATTATCTCCACATGGGTTTTGTATTCCACTCCTGGTAGAGTTGTATTTGCTGAATTTTTGCAAATTTTAAATAACTTATTAGTGAGTCAGCCAGGAAGAAGGTGAGAGGAATGAGGCACTCGCTTTGCCTCACTGATGGAGATAAAAATGTCAGTGATGGAGATAAAAAAGCTTTGAATGAAATACTTTAAAAACTCCATTTGGCAAATGGACCACTCTGCTTTTCTAAATAAAGTTTTATTGGAACCTGTACTGGATTTGGGAGATGTCACGTGGGGCAGGATAGGATGCTCTGTTTACTTAAATTTTTGATATTTTGTTCATCATGGGTTTGGGGGCATTAATTTGAGTTTTTTAAACTACTGATTATCTTGATTATTGAGTTTTTTGGCCCCTGTTAAATTTCGTTCTGGGTTGGGAGCCTCCACCATCTCACCCTAGTGCCCTTAACCCATCTTCCTTCCTCTCCCTGAGACATGGAAGGCAACACACCCTCCAGGAAGATGCCGAGCGTTCTTCCGATGGCTTCACACACACAGAACATGCTCACATGTGACCGGGCACCTTCTTTGAAGAAGCATCCAGATGCGTGTGGTCCCTGCCACGGAGCACACAATGCCACCTGCTGAAGGCAGTGGGCTGGGTCTCCTTCATAAGTTCACCTTGCTGCTTGCGGGAAATCTGCTTCTCCACTCCCTCTCGAGCAAAATGATGGGATGGGAACAAGTGATCCTCAGGCTCAGCATCCTGTGTTTTGGTGAAAGCATCCCCCTGTGAGCAGTGGGGCATAGAGACGGGGCAGTCGCATCCCCACACAAGCCCCTCCTCTGAGTCATGGACTAGAAAAAGGTCAGCATGGGAAATCATTGGTGCTTTTTAAAATTTATTTATGTTTTATTTTATTATTATTATTATTTTTTGCAGTTTTGGCCAGGGCTGGGCCTGAACCCGCCATTCTCAGTATGTGGTGCTGGCGCCCTACTCCTTGAGCCACTGGCGCCACCCGAAATCATTGGTGTTTATAAGGGAAGAGCTGAGGCAATGCTCCCTGGTGACAGGGAGGGGGGAGATGGTCCCTGGTCTCTTAAATCTCCCCAGAGCACTCAGGGATTGTGCCACCCGCCCAGGGAGGGGTGGGACAGCCTGTGGCCTCTGGATGGGTGGGGAGGGTCACAAGTGTGGCCTGGGGACTCACAGAAGGAGGAGGGGGCCAAAGGGTGAGTAGGTAGTCAACACGGAGATATCCTGGTCTGGGCAGAGTTTTCGGAAAAGGTGGTCCTCGAAAGACATGCTTCAAGTGACAGTGACCAGGCCGGTAGGCAGAGAGACAGGGTACTCTCCAATGGGAGGGTCAAAAACAGGTTGATATAAATGGACAATTATTGCTACCAGCCTGGGGAGGGCTAAGGAATGTCATCAAAGGGCTCTTTGGGGCCATTGCCATCCCGGGGCCTGCACAGCAAGGGGAGGGGTGTCCTCAGAATCTAGTGGCAGTGGCTGCCCTGGGGGCTGCAGCTGTCAGGACAAGCTGGAAGGGTGAGCCCCTGCCTAGCTGTCCTTCCACCCTCAGACCTCTCCTCAGCGTCTTGCACGGGATGGCTCTGAGGGGCAGCTCCAGGTAGCGGGTGCTGCCAATGATGTTCACACAGCCCAGCAGCCCGGGCGCAGGGCAGGGCGGAGAGCAGAGGGTGAGCACACGGAATAAGACAGGTGCGGGAACTGAGGGAGACCGGTGTCTGCACAAACGTCTGGGTGCTTAAAAAGCAAGGGAGATGAGTTTCCAACTCATGAACTCACAGCACCTGGGCAGGAAGCCAGTGGTCCTTCCATTTGGCAGGAGAGGAAACTGAGGCTTGAGAGACCAGCAGCTGCCTTCTCAGCCAGGTGCAGGGTCTGTGGGCATTCCCGGTGTGTGGAGAGCGGTCTGACCTGCCCCCACACAGGCAGGGCGATTCTGCCTTGTGTCATGACCTCAAGTCTCCACTGCAGGAAGATGACTCCTGATGGGCAGGAGACCCGGGCTCCAGGCGGAGAACAGGACCCTGCTCAGAGGAGCCGGCAGTGAGACGAGGTTGCTACCGTGCTCTGAGACTGGTCAGCTCCGAGTGGGAAGCCTGGGGTGCTGCAGGGCTGACCGGGCCTCGGGCCTCCGCTCTGCAGTCCCGCCCACATGCCTCCAACCAGGTACGCCTTCCAAAGGCCACCCAGGCGGCAGCGAGGCGGGCTGTTGGTTCACAGGGGAACGGACCCATCCGGCCCCTCCTCGGGGTCCTCACCTGCCTTCTCACAGCACCATTTGTGGAGAGCTCTCCTTAGGTCTCAGGCTCTCTGTTAAGTCGATCCTTACGGCCACACCGTGGGGGGCAGGGGGGCTATGAGGACACGGGACACTAAAGGCCTCGCATTTTGGAGAGAGGCGGTGACAGGAGAACAGGCAGGGCTCAGTGCGGGAGCGGAGCGGTGCCACCATCGCGGAACCGCCCTGCGCGTCCTGCCCTGTGCCCTGCCCAGGCGTCCCGGAGTCCCGGCTCCCCATCTAGGAGCCTCCCCGTTGGGCTGTCCTGAGGAGGAAGAGTCCGCGGGAAGCTCTTGCTCAAGATGGGCGCACAGAGGCCCCGGGCCGTGCCTGTCGCCCCGGTTTTCATCGCCCCGTCGTCCTCCATCTTTCCCATCCCTCTGCTCTTCCTTCCCCCCCTTCTCTCCACTCGCAGCCCAGGGGCCTCCGTCACCAGCTCAAGGGTTCCCCATGTCCAGGGTCTTGAAAAGACTCTCTGATTCCATCAGCCCGTTAGGTGCATATTGGGCTGGGGTTCTTTTCCTGAGGGTCCCATAGCCGGCTCAGAAGGAGGTCTCAAGAAAAGGATGGAGACGTGTGTCTGCTCTTTTCTTATACAAGGAAGAGTGTGGACTCCCCCCTTCCCTCCCTCCCTCCCTCCTTCATTTCCTTCTTCCCTCCCTCCCTCCTCCCTCCCTCCCTCCTTCCTTCCGTCCCGCCCTCCCTCCTGACAAGGGTCTGAGGAGGACACGTCCGCAGCTCTCTGGCTGCTTTCTTGGCGGCTGCCCACTGTTCTCTAGCTGTGCAGATGTCAATTTACCCCTCAGATACCAAATGTGATTGGGTCGTTTGGCTCATTGGAGGGGAGCTGGGGCTGCATCGAGCTCTGCGGGTGCTGAAACCCTGAACCCCACTTCCCTCTCACGCGTCACCCTTACCAATGGCTGAGCTGGGGCCATCTCGTCTTGTCGGCCTGCTTTTCTGACAGGTCTTTCCGAGAGTCTGCACCCCTTCTCCCTTGTCCCTATCACAAGGCCTTGAGCTGTCCTGGGGCTTCTGCCTGAGGCTGGGGAGGTAGGAGGTTGTCTCATGGGGACTGGCCTTTGAAAAATTCCACAGCCTGAGGATGGAGGGGGGAGGCTGGGAAGACAGAGAGGCAGGCAGCACCCTGAGAGAGCCGCAGGGGAAGAAGGGAGGCTCTGCAGGACAGCTGCGCTTTCAGGGCAGGGAGGAGGGAGCATCTGTCCTCGCTGGGCGAGCACTCAGGCTGGGAGGGCAAGGCCTGGAACAATAGGGTGCTCGACAGTGAGTAATAAAGCTCTCAACCCTGTGGCACAGACGTTTTTATTAGCTCGTGCATGTACAGATGTAGCAATTTTTAGAACAGGAGAATAGTGACATATACCCTGGGGCTGCTGTGGCTCCTGCAGTCTTGAGCTGCAGAGTTTGTGTCTGTGGCTCTGAGTGGAGGGAAGGGATCTTACCCCATCTTCCCACACAGGGCCAGAGCCACAAGGAACAGGCCCCTGGCTGCCACCACTATTGTGCACACCAGACTCACGTGGAGGGCTTCCAGAGCAGCCCCCACGTTTCCTTTGCAGTAAATCTGCAAAGGGGTCCAAATACATTTCTAGCAAGTGCCCAGGTGCTGCTGAGGCCCTTCTTTCAGAGGCCACCCTCTGACAGCCACTGCCGTACCCTTTTTTCTCCCTTGCTTGTCTGCTTATAAGAATTACCTGAGATGTTTTTAAAGCACAACAAAGCTCCCAGACTAACAGAAGTGGGGAGCCAGACAGTACAGTTGCAGAGTTTCCCAGCTGATGGCTGCTGAATCAATCTGCAAACACCCCAACTCAGCCTCCATGCTCATTCCCTTATCTTCTGATTGTCATTTTTTGATGGTTATGTTGAGAGAATTACTATTTTTGACAATAGTGGGGGGCAAAAAGCCATGGAAATAAACCTATACAAAGATATAGCTTTCTCAATTCTTCTGTTCAATTTATTGAGCCAGCCAACAAATATTTGTTGAACAAGTGCTATGTGCCAGGAATTGGGCTGAGCTCTGGAAAAAGAAACATGAAACAGATGACCGGCATCCGTTGTCATCAGCCAGTGGTCATTTGTTGTTGCAGGAGATACTTTTGGAATTGTTAAATGTCTGATTGACATCTGTGGGTTATCATATAATAAAAATTTATACATCTTCAAATAACCCTTCTGTTGTTTTGCATAATGTCCTAGGATAGAGGTACTCAACCTGTCGTGATCCTCAGGAACTGTATTAAAGGGCCGTGGCATTAGGAAGGTTGAGAACCACTGTCCTAGGGTCTTTTGGGGTCTGGCTAACCAGAGGAAGTGGAACTGCAGACTGGGAGTCGACACCTTGGGAAGCCAGGTCAGGTAAACAGCCTTCCTTCAAAATGGGAGAAACCCACCCCCTTCTCCCGTTCACACCTAAAACTTGTGTATGGGTGATACCTCTGTCACCCTCACCGAGTGCTCTCCTAAGACCTTCCAGAAAGGTGAAGAGAACATCTGGGATTTGTTCTGGATGGAAATCCAGCTGGATCAGGTGTATGTTCCATAGCTTTTCTTTAGAAGATGGAACACAATGATTTTGTCAACAGGGTGCGCAACCCACTTGGTAAATGCAAAGTCAACCTTGACCCAAATGGGAGATCTGATGTGCACATAATTTGGAAACCCCAAGTTCTATGGGCTGCAACATTCATGCTTTTATTATTATTATTGCATAGAGAAGATAGCTCTGTAAATTCAATCTTGGTAGAGTAACTAATCCACGCAGTGCGTAGACCCAGCCTAAGCCAAAGGGGGTTCAGGTGGTAGAATGTGGCTTTGGCAGGGTTTCTGGGAGGGTGGCATGTGGGGGAGACACCTGGTGCTCTTCCAGGTGTGAGATGGTTTTACACAGGTCCGTGGCCATTTCTCCCCATCTTAACATCCTGAGTGATATTACTGTCCATGGGAAGTCAGCCATGATGATAAAAAATTTGCTCTCTCGAGAGGAAACCTGGGTAAATGTAAAAAGGATAAACCAGAGCCAGAGGAGACTCTGAGGTCCGGGGCACAGGAGCAGCAAGGGCTGCCTCCAGGTGTGTGTGTCTGTGCACGGCCTCAGGTTCTCATGCACGGGGGTGGGATTGAGCTGCCTGTCACTCGGCATAAGGCTCCTGTAGATCAGTCACTTGAAACAAACATGTTGCTCTTCAGAATTTCCTCGGGTGAAGTTTTCTCTACCCACACAGCTCTATGAATATAGACTAATTACAAGCAAAACTCTGAAAATGTGTGATTATGTGGTGGTTGATTTACAGCATTCTTTACCCCGTATCCTCTGCCTGCGGCTGGAGCGTGAAAGAGGCAGGCTTCACCTGCTAGACTTCGATGCACCCCCAGGTCCCTTTGCTGGCCGTGGGGGGAGCTGGCATTTCTTCTAACCAAATGAAAGTGGCGAGCATGCCTCGCCCCCAAGATGGAGAGGGGAAGAGAATGTCCCTTCCTCTCCTAGCATTTCTTTTCTTAGCAGTAAAATGTAACTATGACAAATAACTTTGATCAAGGTGTTTATGTGTGTCTGCGTCTGCCTGTGTGCTTAAAAACAGAAAGACCCGAGCATTAGGGGACCTGACCTCCAAGTCCCTGCCCTATTATCTTGTGGGGTGACCCTGGATGATTCCTTCTTTTCTCCGGGTCTCAATTTCTGCCATCCAAGGTAGGATTGGGTGTCTTGGCTTTAACATCCAGTGGGCTACAAACATGTATATACAACTTGAACCCTAGGGTTTGACACAATTATAAACATAGATGGAGATGGGGGGAACCAAAGAATTGACCAATTCAATGTATTACATCAAGTCAGTTGTTTTATAGATAGGAATCCTGAGAGCTAGCAAGAGGAAGTGTACATGGCATTAGCAGTGTCATTAAAGATATGAAATCCAAGTTCAAATCTCAGCTCTGCCATTTGATCAAGGCGTATTTTTTTTCTCTCTCTCTGAGTCTTACTTTCATTTTCTATAGAACAAGAACAATAGTAGTGTCCACTTACCAGTGTTAATATGGGGATTAAATAAGAACGATTGTCTCTCGCAACCTAGTCTGTAAACCCTTGGGATGGAGTGCTCCCCCGCATTATTCATCTTTGTCCCTTAGTTCTTAGCACGGTGACTGGTGCACACTGACTACTGATCAATTATTGAGTAAATATACAATACCTGACTATGGGAAGGTGGCTGTCCTTGTGCCCATGCGTCCTCATACCTGATGTATGGAATGCACTTGGGAATTGTCCCTTTCCCAGCGGATATGATCAGAGCATGGCGGAACAAAGCTCCATCTTCACATTCCACTGAAACACACATACCTGCTGCCTGTACTCGCTTTCACAGCCAGATTGTGCCCTTTCGGTTCTGAAATGAAGGCAGAGAGCTTTATGTGGCTGCCATATGCTTTTAAGTTAATCACTTCAGGTAAATTCTTTGACTTTTGTGATTTTTTTTTTGTAAGCAAACACCAGTACTACAAAGAAATGTGACCCTTGGTCTTATGTCCCACTGGTCACTCTGAGTTCCACATTATTGGGCATGAAGGCTGGATAAACAACAGGCTGGAGAAAGCTCACAAGATTCTCTATCTCTGAACTCAATGGTACAGGTGGCCATGACCTTGGCCTGGAGAGAATTGAGGGGTAACACACAGCAGGGGCCATATCCGGCTCTCCCCTTGCTCGACCATTTCCTCCATTCAGTGTTGTGGACCTCAGTTCAAAGACAGTTTAAGTTAAAGTGGGTTTTTTGGACTAGCTTGGGGACTTAAAAGCCAAATACAGGGAGCATTCTGGAGGAAACTAAGGGGTCACTTCCTCTCTTGTAATTTGGGGAGCTGTTTTCCTCTCCATGTGCCTCTTATGCCATGGGGAAGATGGTTTTGGGGCTGCACCGTCTCCTTTGAAGTGTTAATTCTGGCTGTGTCTTTTGAGTAGCACTTACTTCCCAGGCACACCGCTGGTTGCCTCCATACCTTTATCACTTGCTAAACTTTCTTTTTCTTTTTATTTATTTTTTTAAGACAGAGTTTCACTCTGTCACCCTGGGTAGAGTGCTGGGGTGTCATAGTTCACAGCAACCTCAAACTCTTGGGCTTAAGTGATCCTCTTCCCTTAGCCTCCAGAGTAGCTGGGGTTACAGGTGTCTGCCATAACACCTGGCTAGGTTTTTGATTTTTAGTAGAGATGGGGTTTCACTCTTGCTCAGACTGGTCTTGAACTCCCAAGCTCAGGCAATCCACCCGCCTCAGCCTCCCAGAGGATTACAGGCATGAGCCACTGAGTCCGGCCACTTTCTAAACTCTACACATTCTTGCCAGGTAGCTATTGTGCTCACTTTAGAGATGTGAACCTGAAGTTTCCAAAACGTTAAGTTCCTTGCTCAAGGATTTCTGGCTAGTGGGTCACACGTCCAGGATTTGGGGGATTTCTAAGCACATACATTTTCCAAGACCCCCTGTTGGGTGTCTGCATCATTTACCCGCAGTATTATTTCACCCACTGCACTCTTATGAGGATCCAGAGACCTCCCTGTGACCTGCACCTGTGACAATGGCCTTCCAGTGAAATGACTGTTGTTCCCAACTTCTTCTCCCTTAGACAAACAGTGATTCTTGATTCCCGAGTCCTCCATTCAAGGTCCTAATGACTTCACCTGTCTCTAACCCTTCCCTTCCCATAGCATCTGAGCTAATGTTCCTAGGACCTCCCACGATTATTACCACTCCACTTTGGGGCAGTGTATCCTTACTCTCTCAAATAGACTCTAATTTTAGCTTCATGCCTTTCACCGAATGTCGCCTACATATTTTTATTCATTTGTCCTAGAAATCATCGGGGAATGTGTCCATTGGAGGGGTCTAGGGTTCTAGTGAGCTTGTTAAAACACAGATGGTTGGGCTCCACCCCCACAGTCTCTGAATCAGTACATGTAGCTGGGGACTGAGAGTTTCACGTTCCTGGGTGATGATGGTGATGCTGGTCTGGAGTGTTGTTTTTTTTTTATTTTTTTCTAAAGCACTGTTCTAGTCTTTCACGCAACACATGTTTACTAAGAATCTCCTAGGGCCTTGCTATTAAAAGAGTAGGGAGTGGAGATTCTGCCTTTGAGAATCTCACAGTCTAGTTAGTAGTTGTCAAGCTCAACCACGTGTTAGAATCACCCAGGGAGCTTTAAAAAATTATATGCCTGGTCCCACCCACGAGCAATTGATCAAAATCTCTGAAATGGGCCTTGGGATCATTTTCATTTGTTAGCTCCCCCGGGGATGCTAATGTGTAGCCAACCAGGGTTGAGAACCAATGGTTCAGAGAGGAACAGTCTTATAAACGAAAAATCGCTCTTTTAGAATCAGCAGGCTATTTCAAGTACCTTCCTCAGGGAAGTGGCTGGGCTGAGTCAGAGGGAAGGGATTGAACTGGGTTGTCAGCAGCCCCAGGCTTTAATTCCTTCTCTGCTGTGTGGCTTCATACAAGTGTCTCAGTCTCTCTGATCTGTTTCCTCTGGTGTCTCGGGGTCTCCCTTCTATGGTGATGATTCTAATGATAGGAGGAAAAATTTCCCTCTCGCTTGTTAGAAATGCCAATTCTTGAGCCTCCACCCAGACTTACTGAATCGGGAACTCTGGGGGTTTCGGGAGGTTGTGGGGTACCTGAAGTGTGAGAACGACTGAGCTGGAGAGATGCTGCTGGGCTCTGTAGACCCTCCTCAGCCCCCAATCCCAACTGAGCACATGAAATTGATATTAATTGCAAACTCCATGTGTCTCTGCGGAACATCTAGCTTTCCAGTTTTGCTTTTTTAAAAAAAGTGAGAGATGGGAGAGAGTCTGGCAGCATGATGTCTTTGCTGCATTCATTGGCAATTTTTGCCTTGCTCAAATCACGCACATTTTCTTCTACTTGCCTTTGCTTTTGAAATTGCATATCCTTTGCTTAACATAGATAAAAGGGAGGAGGCACTGTTACCATATGTGATGACTAAGACTGTTATGTAATTTTCTCTAAATGTGTCAATGTCCAAGTTCACTCTTGCTCTGGTCCTGTTGCTGTGTGCAAGTCCAGCGATCTCCTTAGGTTATGATAGAAGAAAGTCATTACTTGGATATGTGTTGTTCTGTGCAGAGAAAGTGCCAGAACATTCATGGAGAATGTGAATCAGCAGCTGGGCTGTGATTCTGGCTGGCAAAGGGTGGGCTTGAAAGGCTTTGGAGGAGAATGGCTGCATTGTGTCAAAGCAGTTGAAAGGGAAGGTCTCTTTTGCTTTCCACACAAGAGGGCTACCTGTAAGGATTCCAGGTCTGCTTTTATGAATATGAGACTCTAAGAAGTGTTGCAGTTGTAAGCCGTGGGGGAAAGTGTCACCTTGATCCACCAATTTACTGCTGCCAGCAGTCAAAAGAGCTAAACATCTTCACACGCTTCTCAATCCGCTTTCATTTGATCACCCAAAGAGGTGCCAGGGACAATAGTCCTGGGATGTGACACTGATGTGACATATATTTGCTTCAACTAAAAGGATCAGGCGCCTTTGAAGAGCTTGCAACTAGGAGAGGATTCTGATTCCTGTCCAGCTTCCTGGCACCCTGAGGAAGTCAAAATAGGGTTTTGCATCAGTCTGCCTCTTGCTTGACGTTTCCCCTAATGACAGTCATGTCTACAAACTCCGAATTCATCATTGCCTCTTGAACCATCATGACATCTGCCTTCCGTCTGGCAGACCCCAGAAACCTTCAGCATTGTATCCTACTTAGGCGCCTAGTCACCTGCAAAGGTGTCTTTAAATTTCATCTCAAGATGATAACACTAAACCCAAACATTGGGTGATGGCATTTTGCTGCCTGCTCTGTTTAATTGATGTCTGGCTGGTTTCTCCTCCACCCCTCTTCAATTTAGCTCTGGAGACATCTGTCTTTTTTATCCACCAATAGAGTCTCGAAAGGGTAACAAACCTGTTAGGTAAAATATCAAAGTTATGAATCCTGATTTAATAAATGTGCATTCAAGAGATGATTCATGGCATGTATGATGACTTTCAATTGCTTTCTCAAACAGTTCATGCTTCATTTCATTAAGAGCTTCAGTCAATGCCAACTGATTAATTATCTCAACACTAGTCATCTTTTGTTTAGAAAACACATGCATGGGACCCATCTGGGGTTTGGCCACATAGAAATTTACTTAAAATGCAAATAAAAATGTTTTGAAATAGATATTTAAAGACCTTTTTTGGGAATTCTACTAAAACAACATTGAAAATCATTCATTTCTTTGCTTAAGAAATGTCTGCTGGATACCTACAAGGGCCGTATGCCTAGTCCTTGCCCTTGGTGAGCATATAGTGCAAGGGCTACAAAGCCTTCTAGGGAATTGATTTTGGTGTGAGTAATTCTACCTCCTGTGGTTTGGGGTTTATGACTTAGAGTCCCAGAGGCACCCCAAAGTGACTGTGTGACATTGAATAAAATGTATCACCTCTCCAGGACTTGGTCTATCCTGTCTTCAATGCCCTCGTTGAATTCTATTACCTTTCGTGTTCTTAGTAGCACTGATTCATAGTACCCCTAATTCTCTGGGTACTATCATTTGCTTCTCATGCAAGTTCTAACAAAAAGGACCTTAGAAGTAAAACACTGAGGTTTCGTGAAGACACTCAAACTATTAATTAGAATTTTTTCATTTCTGATCTATTGTTCTTTTCCTTACACTGAGTGTGGTTTTACTGTTGCCATAATTGCAAAAGTCAAAAAGAAGATCTTAAAAAAAAAGAGAGAGAGAGAGAAAAAGATCTTATTATTGGAAGAAATTAAGCAACTTAATTGGAGGGAATGTCTTCTTCATTTCATGTGTGGTCTCTGAAAGTTTTTTTTAAATTTAATTTTAATAAATAAGAACGGATCTTTCTAAAACAAATAAGGTGAAGAAACTAGTTAAATGGTGGCCCCTGTGAGTTGGCTGGTTCTGACAGAAGTGACCACTCATGACAGCTGGCTTCCTCGTCTAAAACTTGGCTTGCTCCAAATAGACCTTATCTCAGAAGTCATCAAAGGCGGGTGGCCCCTTGGGACTGCCTGCATTCTTCCATGTTTGGTACCACTGCTAAATTTTAAATTCCATGAAGGAAGGAAGCAAGCTTGCACCATGCCTCACTGATTCCCCAGTGCCTGCGTGCTGCTACAGACTTGGTGCAGTACTTGTGTGCTAGATAAATAGATGTATGTATGCTGGGTTTTAAAATTCTATGGCTATGCAGAAACCTCAGCTCTAAGCACAAGGGTTGTCTCTTTATGCCCATTCTCCAGGTAGGAAAGACTGAGGCTGAGCTGTAATCCTCTCACACTGTGAACTCAGTTTGGCTAAATGGCTCCTGCCTGGAATCCAGGTCAATGTTGTCTCACCCCAACAGAAAATCTGCCTTTACTGACCATAGCAGGTTTTTCTCATTTTGCAGGGCTTAGGAGCTGACTTTCCAGCTGCCGGCAAGTGTTTATTTGTGTCTCTGTCTGACAACAGGGAAGCTCTCTTTTGCTGTCCCTTCCTGCCTGACCTCATCCTCAACAATCCCACCACCACGCTGCTCTGGCTCCTGCCCCTCTGCAGCAGCCGGTGATATTTGCTCTTCTCTGCCCAGCCTGCCTCGGGTAGATGGCTGTTGTAGGAAAAGACTGATTCTCTGGCATCCTGAAGGGTTTTCAAATAAAACTCTTATTGAAGTTCAAAGTCACCTGACTATCTAGTGCCAATGGTGTTACTTAACAAAAAATGGGATGCCCTGTGCTATTGCATTCCAGCCCTTTCTCCGTCCTGATGGGGAGGCTGCTCTTGCAGGCTATGCAAATATTCCTGAAGGGCACATGGAGACCCTTCCCTCCCACCTGCCTCCCATATTCTGTTCTGCTGGCTTCTTATAAGGCAGGGGCGGGGGACTAAAGTGCAATATTCCAAAAAAAAAAACAAGCAGCCTGTGAAGAAAACAGTCTTGACCTAAAATTCTCCCAGTCTCATTTCGAGATCCCTGATGGCAAAGTTTCAGAACCTCCCTCACTCTCATTTGTAGGATGAGGTGGCAAGTCAGGAGAAAGACAGTGGGCACTGTGAGAGGGACAATGCAGGGACTGTCTGAGGACTAAGAGGACACAGCACACACGGGACTTCGGGAGACCTCCATTCCTGTCTGGGCTTTGCCTTGCTCATCCTCATAGCTGGTTCCCTTGCAGGGCGCCTGCGCACAGTAGGCCTGCTACAAACCTGCCCTCAGTGTTTGCTCTTGTTAGATGAATTGACCTCTTGAAACTCCTGGGCTATGGTGTCCTTACCTTGCATGTGTCCAGACGGTCAGGAAGGGTCGAGATGATGTGTGGCCGGTGCTGGCCTCAGGATCTGCTACATGGTCAGTACTAAGTAGGCCCAGGTACCTTTTTTGCTGCTTCCTCGGAGAGAGCACCACCCGCTTGCTTATATCCTGGATTCAGTGTGGGCTAGGGAGCAGAGCTCACCTCCAGGGCTACCTGATGCCAAAGCGGGTCCTCTTTCCCCTGGCCACCTGCAAATACTGGGGGTGTTTAGTTTACCTGCCAGATTTCACCCATTTGCCTCTAACGTAGAGCTATCCTTGGTGTGATTAGTAGGCCTGGGACACTTGGGCTCTCCCAACCCCGAACAGGGGTTCTTTGCTGCAGGATTTGGTGTCCCCTGACCAATGGGTATTGGCAAAGAAATAACCACAGTATCATAATCTCACCCTCTACCCATGTTTGATCCAGCAGCTGATAGGGTCATTAGCAAAGGAGAGTGATTGCAGGTGTGCACGCCCCATGGTTGCTGCACAATCAATGGCTGCTCACCATTCTCCGGCTTCCCTGACTGGGGTGCGGGCAGCAGCATCAGATTGGTACTGGTGGTACACTTTATAACCATCTCTGGTGCTAGTCAATGCCCTCCAGGGCCTCCAAGCAATGGCAGCCCATCGGTTGTTGTATCTCTGTCCAGAAATGGGCCTTGGTATCTCGGTATTCTCGGCATGTGACATGCCAGGCCCTGGGGACACATTGCGGATGGCACATTTGGTCCTAAAGCCACCCAGTCAAGCCTCCTTTTTGAAACAGCACCAGCTAGACAAAATCAATTTCCCATTGACTTTCGGCTCCATCTCAGACACAGTGTAATTCTCGTCTGAGGGCTTATAAAGGCCATTGACTGTCTTATAAAAGATTTAAAGACTTACCTTGTGGTGTGCGGGAGCTCTATCTATCACGATGTCTTTTTGGCAATTTGTGGGGGTGGGGAAGAGTTGGGGGAGGGGTGGCTTGAACATCCAGCACCTGCCAGCCCTATCCACCAGCCCTGCCACCCAGCAAAGTAAAGGAATTGGTTGAAGGCCCCTGCTGATTCATCACCCAGGGGCTCTTCTCACGGACAGCCAGGCTCTTCTTGCTCCATTTTGAGAACAAATCATGGGTGACAGAAGATGGACCTCACCTAGCACTGCCTCCACCAGAACCAAGGGCATGAATGGGGTCGGGATTTGAAGCAGAGGCTTCTCTTTATCAGGAGCACCGGATTTCATAATTGACCACAACCGGGACAATAATGATGCTCCTTTGCACTTGGCTGGCCCCATGCCATAAAGCATGTCCATATCTGGTCTCTCTTTGGACCTGCAGACTAATTTTGGGAGGTGGGTGGAGCCAGGATGGCTATACTCTTTTTACACTTGGGGAAACTGAGATTCAGTTCAAAGAGGTCAAGTGTCTAATAGACCAAGATAATCTCAATTTCAAGAGGGAGCAGCATTTTTCAACTTCCTTCTTCCTCCCTTCTATGGCCTGATCCCTTCCCATCCACTCAGGCTGTAGCCAGCCAGGTGATGCTTCCTGGGGAAG
The DNA here is from genome assembly GCA_963574655.1 of Perodicticus potto. NCBI lineage: Eukaryota > Metazoa > Chordata > Mammalia > Primates > Lorisidae > Perodicticus > Perodicticus potto. Next base: position 16,152 of record CAUYRH010168099.1, on the reverse strand, counting down.
AAGAGAGGAAGGAAGTGAGGTTGCTCTACAAGAGGAAATGTCTGTTGGGCCACACAGATGGGGTGTGCGTTGTGGTTGAGGAATATGGGCATGTAGGGAAAGTGGATGGTCAGAGTTCTTTGGGGGTCAGGGACTTCTGGGCACACAAACATGATGCTAGGACACAGGAACAGGCTAGAGGCCTGAGGAAAAACTACCTGCTTGGAGAGATGTAACAGGGACAAGTGCTACAGAAAAGATGCCTGAAGTTTGTGTGGGAGGTGACAGAGGGCTGTGACCTGGCCTCTTTCCCCGTGTGATGGCATCTGCCACTTCTCTCCTTGCTTACTCAGTTGTTGCCCCACTTGCCTCTGTGCTGTCCCCTGACACCCCAGGCATGCTCTCACCTCAGGACCTTTACACTGGCTCTTCCCACTGTCCAGAAAGGTCTTCCCAATGTTAGGAATGGTCTCCCCACTGTCTGGAATGGTCTTCCCCTAGATACTCTTGACACAACCCTATTCTTCTAAAATCAGTGTTTTTCAAACTTTTTTGTTTTTAATCTCATGGTACTTTGAATCTATAGTTAAACTTCCATGCACACTTAAATTATGTTGATCCAAAAATAAAGTTAAAAAACGAATATGCTTTCTGTGCTTTGAACTTGTTTTGAAAATACTTTAATTAATGAACTTTAAAAATTCATGTGAAAAAAATATATAAAAAAATAAAAATTCTTGTGACACGCCTGAGAGCCTCTCACAGTGCACCCACGGCACACCGGTTGAAATTCACTGCTCTAAATCTTTAGTCCAGGGTCAATTTCTCATTGAGGCCAATTCTGACCCCCTACTTATGCTTGCAGCCCTCTTGTCAGTCTGCAGCTCCTTTCCCTGTTCTCCTCTGTCCTTTCCCCACAGTGCTCACCTCCTTCTGACGCACTGTGTAACCCACACCCTGTCTGTGATCGCGAGTCAGTTCTGCCTCTCTCAGCTAAAATGTGGGCTCCCTGAAGGCGGCGTCACTGGGTCTGATTCATCCAGTGTGCCTAGAACACTGTGTCTGGTGTGGAGTGGATACTGTGTCGTAGAAGATCTAATGAATGATTAGCAAGATGAAGGGGCGAGCGTGGTTATTGTGGATGATGGAGCACTTGGGATTTATTGTCATGGACGCTGGAGTTGAAGGTGATTGAGCAGAGAAGTAATGTGGGAATGTTTGTTTCAGAGAGGCCTCTCCCGGGGCCACGTGGATGAGCAGAAGGGCATCAGGGAGCTGCAATCCAGGTGAAGGAGGAGGAGGAGGACTTAGGCCGAGGTGGGGAGTGCAGGAAAAGGAGACATCTTCGGGGATTAGGGAGACTTGGCTCAATGCGATGCTTCAAAGCAGGACTGAGGCTGATTCCTCAGTTTAAAGCTGCACAACTGGCTGGAGGATCTGATTGTTACTTGACTCTGAGATCAGGGTTGGAGAAGACATGTAGTGAAAACGTATGTGTGTGTGTGTGTGAGAGAGAGAGAAAGAGAGCAAGGGAGGTCGATCCCTGCTGGGTTGCCAGTTGTGCTAGTGATGGCAATGGTTTCGCTCACTTGGCGTGGTTAGTGGAGCCTTTAGCATGAAGCTGGCCTGGCCAGCAGAGGTCTGGGGCAGTTCAGAATGCTTAACTGTAGAATGCTGATGGGAAGAAAATACAAATCCATTGGCGTGGTTACTGACTGCCTGTGCCTGGAATTCTAGGGCTAAGAGAAAAGGCACTAGTAGAAGTGATATCTGACCCAGAGAGGACAAATATTACCTCCCCCAGGCAGGACAGAGAACACAGGGCTTAGTCTGCTGATTGAGACCAAAGTCTAGAGCTCAGCTTATCTGGCTTCCTGGGTGTACTGCATTCTGCCCCATCTCCCCTATCTGGAGGCTTCCCGTTTGCCTTCCGCATCTTCCTCCCCATCATATCTATACATACAGGGTTGCCTGTGGCCCTCAGGACTTTGCACCTATCACAGCCTTGCACTGATAGACACAAGGCCCCAGATCCTAATGGCCTTCTCATATCGGACCACATGGACCTTGGGGTGTGATGCCCTGTAGGAAGACACGCCAACCCACAGTGGCAAAGAACCAGGTTTTCCTCCCAACTCCACTGCGGACATGAACATGGGACCTAAGGAGAATCCCCTCCTTTTGTTTCCGGATTTCAGGGTTCTCATCTGGAAAGGAGGATAACATGACTTCACATATAGGTCCGAATGCTGGAATTTGAAGGTTAAGGTTTAGAACAAATAACTGAGTACGCTGTGGGCAGGAGGAAGGCTACTTTGGTCCTGGACTGGCAAGTCCCACACAAGACAGCCTCCGGGTCGTGTGGCCATCGCCTCTCCCAGCATTGTCTCCGTCGGCTGGTGCCCTCTGCGGGAGGAAGAACCATCTCAAAAAACAAAACTATATAGAAATCATTTCTGAAAAGGACGTTTCCTTTGTACCACAAAAATATTCCCATTTGGGGCATATCTGATAAATTTTCTCTGAGATTTCTGAAAAGCTCTTCTCTCCTGCTAAAAGCATTTTATGAAAGAGGGATGCTCAGGTGGTAGAGGGGGGCTCAGGGCCAGTGAGATTCTGTCACCATAGTTGGAACATCCTTTAAGGCAGCGCGTTCACTACCACTAAAGGGCACCAAGGTCCTTCCTTGTCCACTGGGCACAGCAGAGTAGGTTTTTGTCCTGCGATGCAGGGGATCCTTTTAGAAAGTTGCGTGAGAGGAGTAACATGTTTATTTTCCTTCTTTAGCATGGAGCGAGGGTAGGATTGGGGGGGTGTTCATTAGATGTCTTCAGACAAGCTTAGAAGGCCAAAACATTACCGATGGAAGGAGAGATGAAAAGGATTTAAAAGCTTTTAAGCAGGTAGAGTCAGAATTGATGGAACTTTGAATTCCTGGATGGGAGGAATGAGGAATCGAAGGGAGCCAAGTGCAGCTCCCTGTTTGTTATTGACCTTCTTCATGCAATTTCACAGACAGACTTCAGGGTCAGGAGAGGGTGAAGGAGCAGAGAGGGAAGTGTAGACAACTCTTTACAGAAGCTTGTCTGTGTGAGGGGGCTGGAGGGAGAGAGGGGGCCAAGGGAGATTTTTCCTTTCTTTTTGAGGTGTTGGAACCCTGAGCATATTTACATGCAGAGAGGAAGGGGTGTTCATGGCAGCACAGGACATAGAAGTGATAACTGGTGAGAAGGGTCCTGGTGTGACGCACCCATGCAGAGCCAGAGCACATGGGAAGAAGTGACCCGGGGATAGTGAAGCAAATGCAGGCGCTATACACCTAGCCCTCCATTACCACCCTGGAGCAGACAGCCAGCCCTTCACTGTGACAGCAGGAGTGGGGGTGGGGCTGAGGACTTAAGGACGGTGGATGGAGCAGGACCTGCCTGGAGACCAAGATGTGCCAATGTCACAGCTGGGACAGGGCCTAGGATAAGGAAGGCATCACAGGGTCACTTGCTCCAGCATGAAGAGGAAGAGGCTGGTGGGGCAGCACCAGAGGCAGATGGTTGGGTTCAGCCTGGAAGTGAGGCAGACGGATGCAGAGCAAGAACCCAGAGAGTGAAGAGGGTGATGGAGGACAGTGGGGGAGGGGAGGGGGGCTGGTGCACTTAGAGAAGAACTCCAGGGACTGGATGGCATCAGAGTGAGGCAAAGACGCCACAGGAGGAAGGGAGTGAAGGGAACCAGGCTGCATAGTCACATGTAGGGTTTTAAGATTTCAGAGTCAGAAACTCTTTGGGTGGCAGGTGACAAAGGCTGGAGTGAAAGTAGTCACTACCATGATGATTTAGCACAGTGCTAACCACATTACATGGATTTTCTCCTTAAATCACAACCCCTGCTTCACAGATGAGAAACTGAGGCATAAAGGGAAGAAGTAACTCGCTCAGGGCACTGTGACGGGTGTCAACAGCTGGTGCGTGAAGCAGGTGGCTTTCGCTCTCCATGGCTACTTTCAGTTGGCTGGGTCAGCTCTGTATGTGTCCTTCAGGATGCTGGCAGTTGGGCTGGAGAGGAAGGGGGAAAACCAGGGACTGAGTCTTCTACGAAATGTTGGTCTGTACCCAAATGTAGCTGAGCTTCCCTCTGCCCATGCTGGTCCCACTCCTCTTAGGCAACCCACCATGTCTGGTGCAACTCTGGTTTCAAAGAGCTGGGGGGTCCCCTGCAGGGCGTGTGGCTTACCCTCACGTGGGCACTCAGCCTCCTGAGGCAGTGGCTGTGCATCTGGGGACTGGAGCTCAGCCTCAGCACAGAATCAAGTCACAGCCATCAGTGGTGCAGGGTGCAGGAGAGATGAGCCTTGAAATGTGGCAGCAACTTGTGGACGGAAGAAAACATCTCCCAAGTACTGTCAAGCGGGGCTGTGTGCTGACCTGGGAGAGTGGTAGCTTCTGTGTTCTCTGCCACACTCCCTTGTCAGGCTAAGATGTAAAGTCTCTCTGGGGCTATATTTTCCGAGAGATGTCAGCACTCCGGACACATTTCAAATTGTGTGGTTGCTTTCCTCTGTATAATTCTCCCAGGACGGTCTGGATCCAGGCAAGTGGTATTATGAATCCTCTGGTTGTTTGTCAACTTTGTACAATTATTCCAATTGCTTTCCCCCCCCTCATTCTAACTTAAATCCCTTTTCTTCTCTGTTTAGCCCAACACCAACAGGTTGCACAGCGTGGCAGAAATATCTTTATTCACCTGTTCACTGGGCAGCTCTTTTATCAGATCCTTCTGCAAATACTAGAACATGGATTTGGAGAGAGGTGACCTTTGGTTTAATCCTAGTTGTGCGGGATACTGGTGGAGGCAGGGGCCACATCAAAACATTTGTGCATGTCACAAATGGGCAAAACTTTTCACCTGTGAATGACCGGGGAGCCCTAGGACCCTGGGGAGTCTTATTCAACTCTTAGATCTTCAGTTTCTTTTTCTATGCGGTGAGGATTTTCTATCAAGGAGGCATAGTGTTAGTGAGAAGTCAGTAAGAAAATATTGATAAGAGCCTAGCTCAGCACTGGGTATACGGCTGTATCCAAACCTGTTGATTCCTCCTACCCCTCCTATATCTGGCAGGGACATATCATTCCCACAGATGAGCCGGCAAGCTGTAGACTGTCTGTTTTGTATCTGTGTGGTGGGCACTGAAGACTGGCAACCACGCGTGGCTGTGTGTCCAAGTGACATAGCAGAGAGATGTGGACATTTTGATTGGAGTATGATGAGAGTTTGAAAGAGTTCATTTCATTGCTCACCACTTTTATTTCATATCAGGAAAGCTTCCAGCCCTCTTCCTTGCCTGGTTTTGCTGGTCTGGAATGTGCTTGGGCAGGGGATGTGGTGGGATCTGCCTGGCTCAGGCTTTGCATAACAATCTTTGATGCTGGGATTATTATAGTGCATGATGTCTTATCATTTAGGAGATGGGAATTACATTTTTCATATTGGATACATTTTTCAGGAGATCCAGGACTATTCGTCATGGGCAGCTTTTATTTTAGCATTTCTGGACCTGGAATAAGGTTATTGGGCCTGACGGGGCCCATCTTTGCTTTAGCTTTGTGGGAAGTCGAGGTATGCTTTTATGGCCTTGCTGGAGTTTCGGGTTGGATATTATATCATCTGCCCTCATGTCATATTTGTTCTCACATATGTCATGCCATGTGTTCAAACACAAGAAGCACCGTGACGCTGCAGAAAAACCAAAGGGTCTTGAATGAACTTGCCTGGGGTTGACTTGAGGCTTTCAACCTCTCTGAGTCTCTATCATGCCAAGTCCGCAGGACCCTTGGGAAGTCCAAGGCCATAATTCATGTGCAAGTGCAGTGTAAGAGACAAAGGGTTATAAATATAGCAGTTCCAGTTTTATTAATTATCTTTCAGTTTATAGATCAAGGCCTATATTTTGACAACAGGCTTCAAGAATGTGACCAATTTAATTTTTGTTAAAATGCCATTAATCTGTCAGACCATTCATAGAGAACAGGAGTACAAATCCCCCAATGTTTATGTACTCATTATTTACTTTCAGAAGCAGTATCTGGATGGTCCTTGAAGGATTGGTCTGAAGTTTTGAGAATCTATTTTCAGGATTTTTATCCTTAATTTAAAAAAATCAGTGTGTCATCCTCAATGACGTTAATGGAGATTAAGTGAATGAAGTTCACAATATTGTCAATGTTAATTAAAAAACAACATCAGATCTCTCAGACTCAATGAGTGGAGAATGGTAAGAAAAGTCAATGATCAGATACAGGGAGGCAAATGATAATTGGCCCAAGGTCCCCTTCTCTTTTGTCTCTAACTCGCCCACAGCAGCACACCTATCCTACACACTCTGTCCTCATGGTACCCTCCTCTTCTCAACAATCTGTTGTGGCTCCCTGTTGCCTTATGGGCACCCCGGAGTCCCCTGGAGCCTCTGTGACATTAGTCTCCTAGTCTCTCCCACAGATGACCTGTATTTGGATGCTTGACTATTGCATTCTCCTGAAGGTCGACTGTCAACTTGCTCTTTCACTTTGTAAGATTAGCATCCCTGTGTGGCCCCCGTGGCAGAGTGCTGACATCATGACTGTCCATGCCATTTCTTCTACAAGAATGATCTGCTTCCTAAACTTTACTCAGAGCCAGCCTGTCTTTCAGCAGAGGCTAAAGAAGCTTGCCCTAAGTAGACCAGAGAAGAGGACCATGTCCCTTAAAGTAGTACGTGGTGCCAGATTATGTGGCCAGCTGGACAATTCTCTCAAGATGGGTTGCTTTTCAAAATGATGAGATCCTGGTAACTAACTGTGTTCCAACGGATCTCTGTTAGGAGTAATTTCCCCTCTTGTATACCTGCTTGCTTGGTTGTTATCTATCTACTGCATCTATCTATACTGTGAGTAAGTTGGGACGTATCTGCCTCTGTCAAATGACATGGCTTCCATTATAAAGTCCACATAGAATAAGCCCTTAATAAAATTCATTAAGTGTCTTAAAATTATGGCTCTCATAGATCTCCAGAGGCCCAATTTCTGATAAGCTCTGCTCTCCCTCCCTGGTGTATATGAAATAGGATTAAAGATGAGAAGGCACTTGTTTAAAATAGTGGTATATTTTCTATTGCTGTAACAGGTTACAACACATTTAATGACTTAAAGCAACACAAATTCATTATTTTACTGTTCTTTAAGTTAAATATCTGGTATAGGTCTCACTGGGCTAAAATCAAGGTATGAGTAAGGCTGTGTTCCTTTCTGAAGGCTCTAGGGGAGAATCCATTTTCAGCTTCTAGAGACTGCCTGCAGTCCTTGGCTTGTGGCCCCTTCCTCTATCTTCAAAGCCAGTGACGTTGCTCCTCTCTGACCATTCTTTCATAATCATATCTCCCCTGACACTCCCTTCTGCCTCCCTCTCCTACTTTTAACATCCTGTGTAATTACACTAGGTCCTCCTCTATAATCCAGGGTACTATCCCTACTTTAAGGCCAGTTTGTTAGAAATATCAATTCCATCTGCAATCTTAATTCGCCTTTGCTATGTCATAGATTTCAGAGATTAGCATGTATACATCTCTAGGGAACTATTATTATGAATACTGCAAACATCGCTTAAGAAACAGTCCCCAAATACACTTTTCCTTCACCCCAAGTGAAGGCATTCTACATATGTAAGAGGTTTCCACACTAAAGTCCCATCTATTGAAGGAACTCAGGCTGGGGCTGTGATACCCTTAATAAATTGGTCAGCTTACCACGAATCAATTTCCCTAACAACACATGCTTACTGATGCCTACTACATACTAGAGATTCTTGGGCAAAGCCACTCATCCTGGGCTATTATCAAGACATAGGTTGTAGAAAGGTTTTCATTGGACAGACAAGGTAGGAAGGGCATTTCTAGCAAGGGAACAGAATCTACAAAGTACTGAGGTGGAGACCAGCATGACATGTTGTAGAATCAGCCAGTGGGTCTCTTCTGCTGTCACGGAGTCTGTGGACACCTGCTGGATTGGGACCTCTAAAATGCCAAATATGTCTGGAAGGCTGTGGCTTTGGGCCATTTTTTGCTGGAAGGATCTTCCACATCAAAGGAAACATAGAACCGTTCTTAACATCAAGAATTTCATGCTGAGATGAAACTGAATTTTATTTAGGCAAGAGATATGCATATGTGTACAAAACAAAGGACAACAGTGGCAGCAAACCAAATAAGGCAGAATCATCCAGGGAGAGGTAACCCGCACCCATGGAAAGAGTGGCAGGTTTGTGACAAATTCCAAAGCAACTTTCCTCCTAAGGCCATTGAACACAGAAACTGTGGCACTGTACCCCTTAAAGATTTAAGACTCTTTAAAAGTAAAATTCTGGGGGAGAGGAAAGATCAGACAGTAGTTTGATATGACCTGACCAGAGATAGTTGGGGGATAGCTGGTAAGTGAAAAATGATAAGAAATAAGTAGGTTTTATGGGATAAACTGTGCCACTCAAAATTCATATGTTGAACTCTCAACCCCCAGCATCTGAGAATGTGACTATATTTGGAGATAGGGCCCTTAAAGAGGTAACTAAAGTAAAATAATTTCATTAGGGCGGGCTCTAATCTAATAGAACTGGTATCCTTAAAAGAAGAGGAGATTAAGAAAGAGATTCACAAGGAAGGCAGTGTGAAGACACAGAGAGAAGATGGTCATTTATAAGCTTAGGGGAGAGACCTCAGAAGACACTAGTCCTGTTGACATCTGCCTCTTGGACTTAATTTTCCATAATTATGAGAAAAAAAATTTCTGTTGTTAAGACGCCCAGTCTGTTATACTTTGTTATAATGTCCCTAGCAAATGATGCAGAAGGTCATAAAAATATATAAAATTATTGAATGATCTCAGGAGTGTTCAAGGGGGTTGCATGCAGATTATTTGAGGCCAATTTTGCTTATCTGAGGTGTAGGGTATTGTGAAAATTATGCATGGATCTTTTTTTGCTCATCAGCTTTCATTAGTGTTTGTGTTTTCAATGTGTGGCTCAAGACACAATGTGCATCAGAAAGAAAAAACAATTGGACACCTCTGCTTGCATGTGCTGATGTACCACTCAGATCTCATTTCAGGACTGATGGCTTGTTCCCCCAGCTGCTGAGAATGCTGTTGGCAGATAGTCCTCAGCTGTCAGCTTTCTTCAGGAATTTGCCTTGGACCAAGTGTTGTCTTGTTCAAGGTCATGCCTCTTTCCCCAGGGTAGTCTGCATCCAAGATTTGTTGCTTACAGATATTAAGACTTGGTCCCCTTGCCTAACTTGGGTCAACTCTGAAAGGCTGTCCAGCTTTAGCACTTCCCTTGCAGTGGGCTGAGACCTATGTTGGGACTTCCTCACAGCCCAACGTCTCCTTCTGTTCAATCTCTCCCCTTCCATTTCCTTCCCTTTCATGTGATTTGGCCCCCAGAGTGATCCCTAATACATTCCCACAAGACAATTTTTGGCTCAGAGTTTACTTCTTGAAGAACTCAATCTGTGACCTTAAAATGAAGAAGTTGGACTTGGGACTTGATTCTGACAACACTGGGGAGCTAGTAAAGCATTACACTTCCCTGTGGTATGATTTGTAGAGCGGCTTGTTTGAAGCCTACATCAAGGAGGACAACAGTGCAGGCAGCCCAGTTAGACACGGGACAGTAAGCAGAAGGAAAGCTAACAGGGGCCCGGTTGTCAGCAGCTATGTTTCACCTGAGTCTGCTCCTGAAGGCTCCACCCTCTGGAAAGGTCAAAGCCATCCTAACCTCAGGAACACAACCTGGGTTGATTGGCATTGCCTTCTTCAGAGCATCTGAAGGAAGTTCATGTCAGGTCTGTTTTCCAAGACGTGAAAGCCAGTCAGGACTGCAGGAGACCACATCATGGGTGAATGACAATGGTGAATGCTCCAGTACATCTTCAGGGGTCTGGAGAGGAATTGGGGAATTAGATGTACCTTCTCATTACACCCTGCAGGTGACTACTGAGCTTAATCTGACTGATGGAAGCTCTCCCCCATCAGCCCGGACTACCCATGCCTCTGCTCTCATCTGGCCAAGGCTGGCCCCTGAGTGTGTGCTCATGCCATGTCCTCGGACTGGACTATGACCTTCCTCTACTGCAGAATCTTTATCCAACCTCATTCCTCCTTCAAGTGTCTTTTCTGTACTCAATCATTCCAAAAAACCTTTCTGATGGCCTGTCCCATGATGGGTTTGGTACATTTTTACAATTTTTTTTTCCAACCACTAGACTGTAAACTCCAGAGTGATGAAAACCATGTTTTCTTATGGATTTGGGGCAAAAGAAGCAGTCTTCTTTCTATTAAATGTTCTGAGATTAAAGAACTATTGGCTGGATAGGGCTCCCTTTACCTACTGCACGGATGGCTGTACAACACTCAGACATCATCAGACTTGGAGACTCTAGTAAACTGTGTCTGAGCTTGTGGCTTAGACCTGGGAATAAACACTATGTCCTACTTGACATTCTCTACTTCAATCTTCAGATCTGAGACCAAGCCTGGTGGCTCATGACTATAATCTTAGCATTCTGGGAGGCTGAGGTGGGGAGCTTAGGAGTTTGAGACCCGCCTGAGCAAGAGCAAGACCCCATCTCTACTAAAAATAGAAACATAGCCCGGTATGATAGAGCTCCCCTGTAATCCCAGCTACTCAGGAGGCTGAGGAAGGGGGTTTACCTGAGCCTAGGAATTTGAAGTTGCTGTGAGCTGTGATGACACCACTGCATTCTAGTCCAGCTGACAGAGTCTATAAATAAATAATAAATGCTTAAGATCTACAGACTTAAGCAAATCACAAGAAATCAAGCATGCCTTGTGGTGTGAGCTCCACACTGCTTAGCCTTCTAACCAATGTCTGCCTCAATCAAAGAAGTCTCCAGAGAGCAGAGAGAATAGAGAACTGTGGGTTTGCCCCTGGGAAGGAGGGTCCTGCCCTGCAGGGTTCATGTTAGAGAGGCAGGGAAGGGAAGAAAGATTTACAGCACCAGAGTCTGGAAGGCAAAGGGGAGTGAGGGACTTTGAGAGAGTGTCCCTGCCACTCGGAAAACACCAATCCAGTCTCAACTGACCTGGGGTATTAGATGTTCATCCTTCCACAGGGAGGGCAGAGTGAGAAGGTGGAGAGGGAACCAGAACCCTCTTCTTGGCACGTCCCTACATGGGGACAATGGATGGATGCATTGCATAAGTTCTCACCTTTATGAAATGAAGCAGGAACAGGCAGGACAGAGCACCTGGGACTTCCAGGCCTTGGAAGGCCTCTTTGTGTCCCCAGAAACTGGCATGGGACTGGACCAAAGTAGGAACCAGCCAGTGCTTGCTGGCAGAATGGAGAGAGAAATAACTGAATGGACAAGGAGTGACAGTGGCCGACAGATTTGTGGTCATGCCCCTTTCCCATGTCTCTTAGTTGCTAATTAATATCCTTGGGCTTCTGTAGTATTATAAATGGGACTCATTCTTGACTTCATGGGCTGTTATTGGGAGCCCCTCAGCATCTCTCTCAACTCAGCTTTGGCCACATCCATCACAAAGGTGTGCTGTCATCTAAGAAGAGCTCCTGTGAGGCAATTACTGGGCTGTGGCCAGAAGTGGGACCCAGAGCCTGACCCTGCTGTGGCTTCACACAGTAGGGTCCCTTGTCTTTTCAATCTGGTGATGTTTCACTTACAGGAATGGTTTCTAGTTCCCTCCAGGGCAGTGGGCCTCCTTGTCAACATGATGGAGAAAGCTCTGTTTGGGGCTGACAAGGGCCAACTCAGTGGAGAATTTGGATGCAGCAGTGGACAGGAATCAATGACATGACTGCCCATGTGTCAGCTACTGTGATGGGATGGGTGCAGTAAGATGTCCTAGGGAAAAGCACAGAGTAAGGGGGGGGGTTTATGGTCCCCTAGCAACAGAGGTGGTTTCAGGACTTCACTCTAGTCTCATCTGAGAATTGGAAAGCCTGGCCAGGGAATTAGAGGTCAGTGCCATATTATGGGAGTTAGCCCACCTAGACAGGGGTTGGTAGGGGGCTCTTGGGAGACAGAGTTCCTTCTCTGAATCCACAGCACCAAGTTGCACCCATGTAGGTTGTTCTGGATTGGGGGATTCCAATGTGGGGCATGCTGGGTGCTCACACTGGGGAGACAGACTAAGTCTTACTGTGCTGTTGTGGGTGCTGACCTCTCCCTTCAGTGAGGACAGTGTGAGCAGACAAGTGTCATTTCTGTCAATCTCTTTAAGGATAACAAAGCCACTCACTTAAAGACATCCCTTCTTGGGTTGGCCAATCCAATGAATAGTAGATATTGGAATGTAAAGTATCTTGGCTCAACCTGGGACAATGCAGAAAGGTCATTCTGACTCCAGAGAAGCCCCTAGAGTCAGCTGGGCCTGCTACTGGGGCTGACTCATGTCTGAATTTCTCACCTTTGTTATTTATCCCTGATCCCTTCCCTTCCCTTCTGCAGACTTTGATCTGAAGGACACTCCTAACAAACATCCTGAGTCCCAAACATTTCAGTGTTTCTTTTCTGGTGAACTCAAGCTGTGACCTTCCCTTTTGTATTGAGCTTGGGGAGATAAGTACAGGAGTGGTAGGAGAATGAAGGCTGAGCTTGCACAGCCTGAATCCAGGGAAGAATCTCCCCTAAATCTATTCAATCCTGCCTGCTGATGCTGGTGGCCACATCATCCCAGTGATGTTCAGAAGGAATGCTATCACTTGGAACAGGGTGACGGCATCTGGACACAGTGACCAGTTGGACCCTGGGCCTACTCTCAGGAAATAGTCTATTGCAGACAACTAAATGGTGTCTCAGTCAACAGATCTTCTGAAGCACTTCTTGGGTGAGGTTTGGAAAGCTGCACAACTAACTGCGAAAATTTCAGATATGATGTAATTGTCATGGTGTCGCCCCTCAGTGTGGCCTAGAATGAGTTTGAGTCAAAGCCCATTCGGAGAGGAGGGAGGCAAACTGGAGTCCCGGGTCCAAGTCCTTCCTCTGCCCCATTCTGTTTTGGGTAAATTCCTTTCCTTCAAGTCTATGAATCTACATAGTAGAGGGGGGAACCCTTCTAATTCTCAGATTAATTACGGAAACTGAAAAAAAATCTCTATTTGTCCTGCCTCCATCCTACGCAGCCGCTGGGTAGTTACATTCATGTATTAATACTCATGTATTAATTTTTGATGAATTAGTCATTCTCTTAGCACCTCCTGTATGCGAGGTACTGTGTTATCAACCAGAAAAACAGGAAACAGAAAAAGACAGCCCTATCCTTGATAGCTCTGGGCTTCATGAAGGAGGCAGATACAAAAGTAACAGGAATAATGGGGGCACTGGAGTTCTCTTAAGCAGTTTTATGATTGGAGGCTGAAGAATGCCTACAGAGGGCTTGAACCTACAGCTACCCACCTAAGGGTCCAGGTAAGGAGTGTGCACAGCAAACAGGAGCAAAAGGCCACCATGTTTCAACACAATCTTGTTAACAGGGCAGAAAAGAGCCAGGAAGCCAGACCAAGTCATGTTGCAGGACTGTTCTCTGAACCTACTAAGGATTCACTGGAGAGCAAGGTTTGGCACCTCGGTGGTCACAGCATCTCCCATGTCCAAAGCCAGGTCTCAGATTTCTCCCTCTCTGAGTGCAAAGTGCATGCAGGGCATTCCAAGTCATTTAGAGCTGGGGAGTATAAAGAAAGCAGGGAGGGAATCAGAGGTGAGACTGATCCTTAGGTAGGTCCCAGGTTGCCAACATCCACATTGATCACCGTAGAGTGTGTCTTTGGTCCTGAGAACAAGTGATTTGAACTTGTCTGTTCATCAGAATCCTCCGGAAGCTGTAAAGTGGGGGTGGTTTCCATGGTTTCCAGATGGTGGGTCCATGTAGAGGGAGGTAAGAATATGGTTGAGAGGGCCATGAGAGACTCAGGTTCTAGATCCCTAGCTAGACACTGGTCTATAGATTTGGGGGTTAATGAATAATGAAGTTTGAATGCCAAGTCCACTGGAATCAGGCAGATTAAGGTTGCCTGTGATGGAGATTCTAGAAGCCACATAGGAATAAAAATGGCCTTTTCATAAGAGGCCATCATTATCGCTAAATCCTGACGCTTCCTTGTTTCTGAGGGGAATAGAACAAAGTGGAAATACATTGAAATGTGCAAATGAATTCCATTACTGAGAAGTCACTTCCTCTAGAGCAGCAGTTCTCAACCTGTGGGTCACGGCCCACAGGAACTGCATTAAAGCCATGGCATTAGGAAGGTCGAGAACCACGGCTCTAGAGCTTACTGGTTCCATGCTGGGGTCATTCTGACTGCCAGAAAGTCCTCTGCCCCACCCACAAGAGCCATCCGCTGGCTCTTGTTCTGTCTCTCAGTGTTAGCAGAGTGAGCTAGAATTTGTGACGCTTGAGGACTACTTTAGCTGAAATTAGTAATCAATAAAATCTACGGTCGATAGGCACAGGGCAAAATAAATAGTCACACGAAGGTGACCAACCCTAATGTAATGAGAGTGATTCATCACTTTGAGCCAAATGCTATTGGACCCAGAAATTGGAATTGGGTCCTTTAGAGGGGGCCAGGACTGCCTGGGCAAGGGGTCCAGGGAGCGTGGGCACATTCGTGGGATCACAGGTGTGTTCTTTCTGTTGATGTCCCTGCACATGAAAAATGGAGCCCCTGCAGCAAAGCTGTCACCAAGCAACATTTATTAGCCTACACCGAGATGGAGAAATTATTAGTGTAAATATACTCAGTGTCTAAAAACACAAGTGCCGATTAGCCAGTGAAGATAATATTGGGAAACTCATTAAGAAATATGTTTTTGGCTCTGCATTGGCCTAAGCTTCACAATTAGCATCCACACCCACACAGAATGCAAATATAGTTGTAAAATGAATTTTGGAAATTTGAGTCCCTCAAGCTTCTAGTTTCCATGCCGATTGTGTACATCTGATGTCACTTGGATTCTGATTGCATGAAGAACACATCTTGTTCTACCCCCCACCCTGCAGCTTCCTAAAACATGTGGCTCTCACTTGTACTTTATGTGTCAAAAATAAGGCCCTATTGTGGAAGCCCCTTTGGTGGAACATTTTGCTACTCATCTGTGCTATTCTTCCAGGGACTTTTGCGTTGGTGGGATCTCCCTGTCAGCAGATCTCTCCTGTCCTGCTGGTTTAAGGCCTCAGCCTGAAAACCAACTCAAACCCTTCTTCCACCCACCTCCACCCAAGCTCCCACTTCTTTTTTCACCCTCAAACTTCTTTTGTGTGTGTGTGTCTTCCAGTAAGACTTTATTTACAGATGATGACATTACATTTCATATCCTTTTTATGTATCATGAAATATTCTTCCTCCTTCACAGCCTTTAAAATGGAAAAAACATTCTTAGCTCAAGGACCACACAGTAGTGGGTGTCGGGCTGTGATTTGCTGGCCTATGCACCGTGGTGACCAAGAGCGTGGCTCCTTCTAGAGTCAGACCTCTTGGGGCTTGGGTTGAGGCTGCTATTGGTTAGCTGTGTGGCTTTTGGCAAATTGTTTGACATTTCCGTGACTCAGATCCCCATCTGTGCAATGTGGATGTAGCACCACTCTGTAGGATTGTTGAGAGGGTGACTTGATCAGTGAAGGGCACCTTGTAAGTATTTAATAAATATTTACCGCTTTTATTTTATTCTTGATCTTGTTGTGTTATACATAAAGCTCATAGTGACTGCAGGAGACAAGTCTCAGTGTTTTAGAGGAGAAGACATGGTCGGTGGCAGGTAGAGTCCCAGCTGGACCTGACCTCATGGTGTTTGCTGGGTGCACTTATCTATAACTTTTGCCCCGTTTATCCCCAAACTTCTTGGAATGACTTGCACACTTGCATCCTAGGCCTTCTTCCAGTTTCCTCCTTCTCTCGGCACACGGTCACCATGCTACTCATGGTGGCATGCGTGTATACATATGTCCAGACTCATCAGGTTGTATATATTAATTATATCATGTTTAATATAATTATTATTATTTTTTACTTTTGTAAGTTTTTTCTACACTATTTATATATCAATAAAGCGGGGGGGGGGGGGCGGGAGAAAAATAACCAGACTGTTCCTGAGCGCCCTTAATAATTATTTGGTAG
>CAUYRH010168096.1:0-11951 GCA_963574655.1 Perodicticus potto | reverse complement strand
GCCTGGCCATTTTTTGGTTGCAGCCGTCATTGTTGTTTGGCGGGCCCAGGCTGGATTCGAACCCGCCAGCTCAGGTGTAAGTGGTTGGCGCCTCAGCCTGTTGAGCCACAGGCGCCGAGCCTGTATTTTTTTTTTAAATTTTAGCAAGACCTGTCACTTCAGAATGTATTTTTTAATTCTTCAAAAGGAAGACGGAAAGAGAGGGAGCTGGAAGGAAGGAAAGGAAGGAAAAGTAATCAAGGCGCAGATCATAATAACTTCCCCCAAGGCTACACAGTTAGAAAGTGACCTAGTCACATCCTTGGAAGGCTGGACTCTTCCCACCTACCCTGTTGTTTCTTACACTTTGTCTTTCCAGGAAATAAGGACATTGATAGGGTTGACTTTCAGAAATCAGTGTTCTTTTTCTCTAAAACACAAAGTGGTGAATCTAAATCTTAAGAGTTATCTCTTAAACATCTTAACATCAAAGGATGGAGTTTACATTAGGGGCTGCAGGCCATTAGAAACATTATTTACTGAACACTTTATTTACTTATGAGAAGCAAGATCTTCAAGTTTGAGTAAAATACTTGGTTTTGAATTTTATTTGTATGTCCTTGAGGAAATCCCATCTCCAAGTCTCAATTTCCTTATCTATAAAATAGGATTGTGATTGTCCAACATCCCTAGTCATCAGGGAAATATATATGAAAACCACAGTGACATACCTTTTCATCCCTACCAGGATCCCTAAAATGAAACAGACAAACAGTAAAAGTGTTGGCAAGGATGTGGAGAAATTGGAGATCTAAAATGGTGCAGCCACTATGGAAAATCATTTGGAAGTTTTTCAAAAAGTTAAATAGAGATTACATGTGACCAAACAATTCTACTCCTAGGTATATATACCTAAGAGAACTGAAACCCATTTGTCCACACAAAAAATTGTATGCAAATGAGCATAGCAATAGTATTCATAATAGTCAAGATGTCCTTGTGAAAGGCTAAACAAAATGTGGTATACCCCTACAATAGAATATTATTCCGCCACACAAAGGAATGAAGTACTGCTACATGTCACAACATACATGAGTCTTGAAAACACGGCGAGTGAAAGAAGCTAGACACAAAAGATCACATACTGAATGGCACAGGGTAGGAGGAAGGGGTTTGGGGCGTGACTGCTAATATGTACGGGGTTTCTTTTGGAGTTGGGAAAAGCGTTCTAAAATTGATTGTGATGATGGCTGCACAACTCTGTAAACATACTAATGTACATTGGATTGTGCAATTTAAGTGGATAAATTGTATGGTAT
Source organism: Perodicticus potto (assembly GCA_963574655.1). Classification (NCBI taxonomy): domain Eukaryota; kingdom Metazoa; phylum Chordata; class Mammalia; order Primates; family Lorisidae; genus Perodicticus; species Perodicticus potto. Next base: position 10,653 of record CAUYRH010168096.1, on the reverse strand, counting down.
GTAAATTGTGAGCCAATAAAGCTGATATTAACAAACAGACTGGGAGCATGAGTTGGAGTCAGACTGCAGAAGACCTTGATGGCCACAGAGAGGCATTTGAACTCTACCATTCTCCATGGGCAGCCATCAGTATTTTTAAGAATAGGGTCACACAATCAGATTCTTGTTTCAGAAAAACCACTGTTTTAGCCATGTGGAGGATGGGCAGGAGCAAGGAAAACCTAAAGTAGAGGGAACAGAGGGAGCAACAGGCACTTGCCAGATTTGCAGGGAAGATTGTCTGAAGGTATTAGTTTGTGTTTGGTTCCCAGGGTGTGTTTCATCCATTTCAGAAAGGTAACCCTCATTGCTTCATTAGCCTGTAGCGGTGTGTGTCGTGAGGACAAGAGTTGCATTTGCATGGAGACAGTTCTCCAACCAGCTCTCCCTCCTCACCAAAACTTGTCACTGTGATTGTAGGTGATGTGATATCTCACTTTGGATTTGATTTACATTTTCCTAATGATTAATGATGCTGAGCATCTATTCATGGGCGTATTGGCCATTTTATATCTTCACCCTCCATCTTGCTGAAGTGGCAGTTTTTATAGTAAGACATGATTCCTTTGATCTCTTATAGCAGTTCTCAAGCAGGGCAATTTTGTCCTCCAAGAAGGGTTTCCACATAAAAGATAGATACCCAATTCAATTTGAATTTCAAATAGATAGCAAATAATCCCAAATATTGCATGGGACACACATATTAATATTTTAAAAAGATTATTAATATTTTAAAGATTAAAGTTACTGCTGTCTAATGACTAGACACCAGTAGGAGCCAATATGCAGAGACAGGGATAGGTCTGCCAAACTTTGTCAGGAGCCTGGGATTCTGGAGAACAGTGAGAGTAGCCTGTCCAAGATCATTCTCTTCTTCCATTCCCAAAATCACAGTTGTATACATAAAAGTTCAAAGCAAAGATCACGCCAACCCCTGTTCCAAATAATATTCAGCATACCTCAGTGGCCTAGTACAACATTCCAGTTCAAAAGTTAATCTCCTAAATCAATCCACCTAAACTACTCAAGATAGGCATCTTTAGGCTGAGAGCTAAATTAACAAAATAGCAAGAGGGGAGACGGGGTGAAGGTCAGGCAGGACCTACACCCATCAGACCAGCTGTGTCATGTCTGCCCTAGCCTGACAGACTCCATCTTGTTCTCAGTATTTGTGCTTTCAAGAGGATCGCTTGTGCCTAAGAGTTTGAGGTTGTTGTGAGCTATGATGCCACGGCACTGTACCCAGAGTGACAGAATGAGACTCCATATCAAAAAAAAAAAGATTAGAGAGGCGGTCTGGGGTGAGAGTCAACTTAATTGACTTCTTTTTCAGTGATGACTGAGGCCTGCTCTGGCTGCGCTGATGGAGTGTCATACGATAGGAGCTCTCTGCAGGCAGGAAAGGACCCATTTGGCCACCAGACAAGCTGTCACTGAACAGGCAGAGCGTGCAAGGGCACTGTGTTCTGCATCTGGCTGCTGCTACTGCAAACCAGAGCAGAGCCTCTAGGGAGGGAGCCCCCAACAGCGGGCACCGCCAGCCCAGCCCCCTCCTCCACCCACAGGGCAGAAGAGGCGCCCTGCTCAACTCCATTCCTGTGAAATGAATCCATCTGGTCTGAGCAGCGCAGCAGCTGAATGAAAGATTGCTTCCCCTGCCCAGCCAGAACTGCCGAGTCCGCACGTTTTGCTGTTGTCTCTCAATTTTCTCTTCTCTTACCCCAAACACAAGTCACCTCAGGGGCAGAGCTAGCACGTGAATCTTTTCCAGTAATCTCATGAAAGTCAGCTTCTAGTCCCCCTTAGAGCAGAAATGAGAAGTTAGAAGACTTGATGAACTCAAAACCAGGTTTCTAGAATATTCATTCTCAAAAACTGCCTCTGCTGTGTGCTTTATTAGCCACTATTCACATGGCATTCCTGTGGTAGTCTGGTTCACGTGAGAAATTCTGTGTGCAGGAAATGAACAATTCAATAATTCAGAGAACGCCTCCCAAGCTGTCTGAAGTTGCCTCAAGCAGTTTGGTCAAAAATAATTTAATTGCTCAGAGCCAAGTTCAAAGTCCAAAAATGTCAGACAATTGTTTCCTTCCAGTGACGAAAACAAGCACAAGGCTCGTGCACGTACTAAGTGCTCACTGCTGCTGGTGCTGGGTGAATTCTTTTGGGCAATTTTGGGACTTCCATTGCACTAGTGTTTGAGGTCATGTTTCAGTAGAATGTGTGGCTTTTGTTTCACTAATCGGTCCCAGAAAGCCGAGAGGATACCTAGAATGATAACTGGGTTTTAAAAAGGGAATATCAGGTTAAATTACTGTTGATGAATCTAAGAAGAATTGGTGCTGTGCATATAATGACTTTTAAAAAATAATACATAATGTCTCTTTTTTAAGCTTGCTGTTCTTCCCCTTCAACTAAACCTTGTATTACTGGCTGCGTCAGAGGTGCTGTTTCTGTGGCGTAGTTAGACAAAGAAACAGCATTTGTCCTATGCAGAAAGGAACAGAGCTCTGCTCCTTGGGCTGCTCAGAAGCAGGTATTTTTGTTTCTAGAGAATGGAACATTGGATGGGGCATAAAGGTTGTTACATAAATCCACTCTCTGTTCCCACTGGCTTTCTCTTCGTGACAGCCACACCCACTCGGTGACAAGGCGGTTCTGCATTCCATAGTCAGTGCGTGCACCGTGGGCTTGTGGGCCCGTGTGAGCACATACCTTGGCAGTAACTTCCTATTCCATGCAAACTCTTCATCCCCTATCTCACTGTTTTCGGGTTTGCCAAAATAGGAATAAACCCTTGTTTGTCCTGATGGCACCGTCTTTTTATTGCAACGTGATAGAAATTACCGGACACTGGGAGTCCCTTTGTTCCCATCACACAGAGGGTCACTGGTATGAAGATGTTGCCCAGACCACTCTTGCCTCTGCCTAAAGGTGAGAGTCTTCCCTGCTCGAAGGATCCTGGGCCCTGGAGGAGAGGACTCTGTCCACACAGGGCCTGATGTAGGGTCTGTCGACTCCCACGAGCAAGTCTATGAACCCAATCAGGCCCACCATTCTAAGGCTGGAGCTGCTGTGTCTCCTTTTATTACTCCCGGGATCCACAGGTAGATGGATTGTTTGGATTAGGCTATTTAATTTTCCTTAGACCTTAGGTCAATAACCACAAAAATGGATTTTAGTTCACACCAGAATCTACCTTGCCAGGAAAGAAGTACTTGACACTTCCTGTCACAGTAAGCCAGACATGTCCATGCTTCCTCATTGTGAGTACCACCTCCAAGTGCCAGTGTTTCCAACTCGGTCCCTGAGCATAAAACCACGTGTTCTCCTTTTAGTCCTCTACATACAGTGAGCAGAAAGAAAACTCTAATCATGGCCGGGCATGGTGGCTCATGCCCATAATCCTTGTACTCTGGGAGGCCGAGGCAGGTGGATTGCTTGAGCTCAGCAGTTCAAGACCAGCCTAAACAAGAGCAAGACCCCTTCTCTACTAAAAACAGAAAAGCTAGTGGGCATTATAGTGGGCACATGTAGTCCCAGCTACTTGGGAGCCTGAGGCAAGAGGATCACTTGAGTCCGAGAGTTTGAGTTTACTGCAAGCTATGATGATGCCAAGGCACTCTAGCCTAGGGCAACAGAGTGGTTTAAAAAAAAATAAATAAATAAGAGCTTGGTGGGACAAGCAGAAGGAGCTCTTAGAAGAGGGGGCTCAACCCGAGCCTCCAGGCCCCCATCTCTGCCCCCACCTACCCTTCCCAAGACATTCTATTTGCCAGTGAGCAGGGCCAATTATAAATGTGATAACGCCAAGACTGTGGGACAAGGCAATTTGCAAAATCAGTTCCACCGAAGTAGACTCAAAAGTGAAGGCCCTGGGATTATGCTGTTAGCACCTACAAGATGGGCCCCCATGCCCATTCTAACTAAAAATAGTGGCACTGGATCACCTCCCAGACCCTGTATGTTCTTGTGCAAGGCACCTTATTCATCACAACAGACAATGATCAGACAAGGACTGTGTGTGCATTTCAAGAAGGCCAGACTTCAAAGACGGTCTCAACATTCCATTATTTTTAGAACATGATTAGGAATCATCTTTAATTGCCCAATTTCCTGTTTCATTATAATCAGTCTGGTAAAAGACAGTACTGTGTTCTTCATAGCAGAATGTGAGCAGCACACAGAGTTCTAGGGCAGACAGTAGGATCACTGTTAGGAGGGCTTAAAAGATGGAAAGAAAGGGCAGGGGATGGCTTCTGGGCCTGTTTTGCCAGGTGTCAAGAGTCCTTAGGACAAAGTTCACCAGTTGGAGAACTTTTTGTTAACGCTTGAGGGCCATCACTCAATGTCTGAAAACATAAAAGGCCTGGGCGCAAAAGTTCTGTGTACATGGGAATGTGGGAATCAAAGCCACAGGCGAAACATTTGCCTGTGATGATCACACTTGCCCGGTCTACTATAGCATTACATAGCATGTGTAGATTAGAATTGAATACACTCTAGGCCAGGTGCAGGGGCTCGTGCCTATGATCCTAGCACTCTGGAAAGCCGAGGAGGATGGATTGTTTGAGCTCAGGAGTTTGTAGACCAGCCTGAGTAAGAGTGAGACCCTGTCTCTAAAAACCTAGCCAGGCATTGTGGTAGGTGCCTATAGTCCCAACTACTCTGAAGGCTGAGACAAGAGAATCACTTGAGCCAAAGACTTTGAGGTTGGTGTCAGCTATGTCACCAGGGGACTCTACCTAGGACGACAGAGTGAGACTTTGTCTCAAAAAAATAAATATATAAATAAATTGAATACACTCTCAATAGGGACACACATCTGAAATTGTATGAACACTAAATAGAAAAAATGCTATTATTCAAAAGTAATATTCTAGTTGAAGAAGCAAGATTAAAATAAATAAGCACATATAATAATAATCCACATTATTAATCCACACGTGTACAACCATTTCCTGTTGGCAAATTCCTGGGGACTCAACCTACAAAAACCCACTTCTAGAAAACGAAATGGACATTTTCAGTTCCCCTTTACCTTGCGAGATATAACAGGATATCCTAAGAAGAAAACTCAATAACCCTGGAAACCACAGGGGCTTGTTGGTAGAAAAGGGCATTTGGAAATGGTCACTTGCCCACTGGTGTTTCCTAATGTGTACGTCCATATTGTTTTTATTCCTAAGGGTTAATCGGATAGCACATGTGCATCTCAAATTTGCTTAGAATGTAAGTTTCCAAAGGGCAAGGACAGTTTCATTTTCTCTGGCTGTGACTTTTACTTGTATAAGGACTTTGGTCTGTATTTGGTGGATAATCAATTGTTACAGGAAGACGAGGCCCAATGGGGAGAAAGAGCACCCAAACACCGAGTTTAAAAGAGGAAGGGCTTTATTTCACCTGGTGGAGCGAGGCACAGAAGAATTCAAAATTGCCCCATCCTTGACTGGCTCAGTCTTCTTTTTATCCCAAGTCAAAAAGTTCCAGCCCACGGGGACTTTTCTCATTGGTCAGTTTGAATTGAGCTGGAGAAGCTCTGGCTTTTACAGAATCACAGGCTTTCACAGAAGCAGGCTTCAGCCTCCAGGTCCCTGGAAGTTGAGATTTTACCAATTCCTAAGAGCTGAATCACCACAGGGAGGACCTCGCAGGTATATCCTTGGGGTCTTCTTGAGAAGACCTCTGTGCTCTTAAAATATACTTTTTCCAGGTATCTTCTCTCAAATGATGCTAAGCAAAAGCCAATATGCTTCAAGAGAATCCATTCTAGAAGCCCATACTTCTTCACTTTCCTTATTTTATTTTTCCATTCTGTACCTGTCAGGTCCTAAAATCCAGTCCACTGGAATGGGCTCTAGAAGCATTTGGGGAGTGTCCAGTCCTGGGTACAGCAACTTGCTGGAAGGTCCTGAGAAGCTAAGGGAACAGGAGGCCCTCAATGTCCGCCAGTGTGCAGAGAATGCCCTAACACCAGGGCATCAAAACCAACTGAGCAAATTTCCTGTAGAATCTAAAATAGTCAAACTCGTAGATGCAGAGAGTGGAATGGCAGCTGCAGGGCAGGAAGTATGTGTGTGCGGGACGGGATGGGGAGATGTTGGGCAAAAAGGACAAAGTTTCAGTTATACAAGATGATGAGGTTCTGGAGGCCTAATGTATAGCATAGTGACTACGGTTAAAGATCCTGTATTGAATACTTGGGATTTACTAAGAGGGTAGATTTCAAGTGTACTCACTAAAAAAAGAAATGAAAAAAGAAAAGAAAAGAAAAAATGGTAATATGGGGTCATAGATATGCAAATTATCCCATTGTGGAGATCATTTCCCAACATATACATGTGTCAAAACATCAAGTTGTATACCTTAAATATATCCGCTCCCTATTTAGCAACTATTACCTCAATAAAACTCAAAAAAGAAAAATTAACTGAGGAAATTTCTTTATAATTTTCTCCAAAGCTGGCTCTGCCTTAAACACATCAGAAGCTCTGGCAAGACACTTTCCCAAACCAACTCCAGGAAGGAACCAACCTCCATTTCCTCTTATAAGCTCTGGCAGGACACACTGAATCTGCACAGCCTTGAACTTGTTCTCCGTCCAGGTGGGCTGTATGCTGACCTTACCTCAAATCAGTTGTACTTGTTCCCACAGCTGTGTGCGGCAGGTGTACTTAGAACATGAATTCTGTAATTGTATTAAAAATGACAGTTCGTGGCTCAGCACGGTGGCTCACACCTGTAACCCTAGCACTGTGGGAGGCCGAGACTGATGGATTGCTTGAGGTCAGAACTTTGAGACCAGCCTGAGCAACAGTGAGACCTCATCTCTAAAAATAGCTGGTTGTTGTGGCAGATACCTATAGTCCGAGCTATTTGGGAGACTCAGGCAGGAGGATGACCTGAGCCCAAGAGTTTGAGGTTGCTGTGAGCTATGATGATGCCACAGCACTCAATCCCAGGGCACGGAGTGACACCCTGTCCCAAAAAAAAAAAAAAAAAAATGGTGATGGTGTGGTTTCCTTCAGGCAGGGAAGCCAAGCAGTGTGAAGCACACAGGGCACAGTGGAGGACTTTGAAACCGAGACAAAATGTGTTAGGACCCACCCAAAGGTTCAGAGCAGATGATGGCCTACCCACTCACTCATCCCTTGGTGGCTTCTGACGGTCCAGGGGAAAAGTGGAGCCAGCACAGACAGCCCTAAAACTACAGGAAGTCATATGGTTGATTGGAACTTATGAAATTAAAAAATGAACAAACTTGTCTTTCGCTTACAAACTACACAAGAACATTTGTGTTTATAAAAAAGACTCATTAATTAATTCATAGCTGTCGCTTGGAAACACTCAAAGGGGAAAGGTCTGTGTTAATATTTTTAAAATTTAAAGCACAGTGAAATACTTAGGATATCAATCCAAAGGTCCATTAAACAGCATTAGTGAATATTTTGGAAAGATTGTATGATATTTCTTTCTTTCTTTTTTTTTTGAGACAGAGGTATGTCACCCTGGGTAGAGTGCTATGGCATCACAGCTCACAGCAACCTCAAACTCTTGGGCTTACGCGATTGCCTTGCCTCAGCCTCCCAAGTAGCTGGGACGACAGACGCCCGCCACACCTGGCTACTTTTGTTGTTGTTGTTGTCATTGCTTTTTAGCAGGCCCAGGCCAGGTTTGAATCCACCAGCCCTGGTGCATGTGCACCAAGACATGTGTGATATTTCTTTTCTTTTCTTTTTCTTTTTTTATTTGAGACTGAGTCTCAAGCTATCACCCTGGGCAAAATGCCGTGGTGTCACAGTTTACAGCAACCTCAAACTCTTGGGCATAAGCAATTCTCTTGCCTCAGCCTCCCAAGCAGCTGGGACTACAGGTGCCTACCACAACGCCGGGCTATTTTTTAGTTATAGTCGTCATTGTTGTTTGGCAGGCCTGGGCTGGATTTGAACCTGCCAGCTCTGGTGTATGTGGCTGGTGCCTTAGCCGCTTGAGCTACAGGTGTCGAACCAATATTTCTTTTTTTTTTTTTTTTTCTCGAACCAATATTTCTTTCTTTCTTTTTTTTTGATACAGAGCCTCAAGCTGTCACCCTGGGTAGGGCGCTGGGTCATCACAGCTCACAGCAACCTCCAACTCCTAGGCTCAAGTGGTTCTCCTGCCTCCACAATGCCCAGCTATTTTTTGGTTGTAGTTGTCATTGTTTGGTGGGCCCAGACTGGATTCAAACCCACCAGCTCAGGTGTATGTGGCTGGCGCCTTAGCCGCTTGAGCCACAGGCACCGAGCCAGGAGCCAGTATTTCTTTTTTTTTTTTTTTTTTTTTTTGCAGTTTTTGGCTGTGGCTGGGTTTGAACCCACCACCTCTGGCATATGGGGCTGGCGCCTTACTCCTTTGAGCCACAGGCACCACCCTTTTTTTTTTTTTTTTGATACAGAGCCTCAAACTGTCACCCTGGGTAGACTGCCGTGGCATCACAGCTCACGGCAACCTCCAATTCCTGGGCCCAAGTGAGTCTCCTGTCTCTGCCTCCCAAATAGCTGGGACTACAGGCGCCTGCCACAACGCCCGGCCATTTTTTGGTTGCAGCCGTCATTGTTGTTTGGTGGGCCCGGGCTAGATTCGGACCCACCAGCTCAGGTGTACGTGGCTGGCGCCTTAGCCCGCTGAGCCACAGGCGCCGAGCCAGGAGCCAATATTTCTTAAAGAATTTGGCATTAGGGTTTTTTCCACATTCAGTATTGAATGTTTAAAATAATATATCGATGCAATAAGTAGTACAAAATTATTCTTGGTTTAATTTTACTTCACATGTATGTGAAATCCATGAAATATGATGTGACAATCCAATTGTACTTATTGTGGAGAAAGAAAAATCAACCTTGGTAGAGAGACTCTTGGGCATTTAAAAATGATTGTTAAAACAAGCATGTCGTGGACATTGTACTTGGATTTTAAATGTTCCAGAGTTAGCTACTTCAATCTCTTCCATTATTAAAGTACCCTTGGAACTAGAAATAGACATATTCTTTTAGGATGATCATCTATTCCTGGGAGGCATCACAGAATTGTTCCTTCCAAAATGTTTCCTTGTTCTTGGTACACTGTAGAGTCTTTTAGGAACAAAGAGTTATTCTCAATTCAAGCTGGACTGAGCTAAACCAACTGAACTCCAGTATTATTTCAGAAATTATATTCAGTGGGGAGGATGGAATGAAATCATTAGGAAATGGGGCCCAGAGACCTTCCGAGAAGGATATTCTTGCTTTGTTCCACAGCTCTTTCTTCCATTTTGTTTTCTTCTCTTTTGCCTCCTACCCACTCTTCATGCCAGGAAATTGATGAGCCTAGAGAATAAGGATATTGTATGATCATTAGAGAATTTACTTGTAATTCAGGGGTTTCCATCGAATTTCTGGCAGCCTGCTAAGAACAACTGGCCCAAAGAACTACAGATTCTGCTTTGATTTACATACTACATTCAATAAGGCATAAAGCACCAGGACTGATTTACATTTAGGCTGCTCTATATTGAATCAAGACACTGTCAATCACTATCAGCTTCTCATTGCTACGTCTTACATGGGGTTATTTAGGCTTAAATAGTTTCTTGAAAATGCTCCCTTCCTGTACAGACTAGCCTAAGAGGTCACTACGTGCAGGGTCACCATAGTGTAAAAACACAGCACTGATTTTTTTTTAGTGACTGTTTTGAAATGAAATGATTCATTAATTTGACATTTACTAGTACCCACTAGGAGGCAGGCCATGGGTTAAGCTCTGGGGATTTTTAAAAAGGAATATCTGATAGCCTCGACATCTAACATATATCATGCTTTGTGCTTTTTGCAAATTTATAATCCAACTGGAAAATAGAACTCTAAGTGAGTAAGCATATTGGTGGGAGTGGTATGAAAGACATGCCTACAGAGAGGGAGAGGAGGGAAGGACATTGGGCCTGAGGCCATAGTAGCATGAATATGTGAATCTTGTTTCTTTTTATGTTCCAATAAAACTTTACTTATGAACACTGGAAATACAAATTTCATGTTTCATGAAATTTTTAAAAATTTTTTTCTAATAATTTTTTTAATTGTTTGTTTTAGCAGGCCCAGGCTGTGTTCAAACCCACCAGCCCCGATGCATGTGGCCAGGACCCTAACCACTAAGCTACAGGTGCTCAGCCTAATCATTTACTAATGTAAAAAACAGCCAGTATGTTGGGGAAATCCTTCCAGATGTGTGCTGGGGACTGTTGGGGGGTGGGAAAAATATAAATAAAATTATAAAAATATTCTTAGCTTGAGGGTCATATAAAAACAAGTGTACAAATTTGTTGGAGGTGAGCAGCATGATTCACATGGCCACAGAGATTCAAGATCCATCTTACCTTAGAGCTGTGTTTTTCAACCTTTTTTTCCCTCACCACACACTTGAACCTATAGTTAAACTGAGAGAGGATACCCGAGAAGGGTGAGGTCTGGGAGAACAGGTTTTGTTAAGGAGAGCACAAGGATACACTTGCAGGGTGACTCAGCCCTTAGGAATTTGTAACTTCCTGGAACTTGGAAATTTCCAAGTTCTGTGAAATCCTGTAGTTCTGTGGAGGCTGGACTA
>CAUYRH010168092.1:0-25084 GCA_963574655.1 Perodicticus potto | reverse complement strand
ATCACAGCTCACAGCAACCTCCAATTCCTGGGCTCAAGCGAGTCTCTAGCCTCCACCTCCCAAGTAGCTGGGACTGCAGGTGTCCGCCACAACGCCCGGCCATTTTTTGGTTGCAGCCGTCATTGTTGTTTGGCGGGCCTGAGCTGGATTCGAACCCGCCAGTTCAGGTGTACGTGGCTGGCGCCTTAGCCCGCTGAGCCACAGGCGCCGAGCCTGTTATTTTTTTTCTTTATGTTTTCTATAATTTCCAGATTTTCTGCAAAGGGCATTTAATACATTTAGAATCAGAAAAAAAGGTTTAATTTTAAAAGTTTAAAAAATTGGGAACTAAACGTTTAGAAACACAAAAGTCGCTTAGTTAAAAATAATTTTACGAATGCTTTAGAAGTTGTAAAAAAAAAGCAGGCTAAGGAAAAAAACCCAAAATATTTGTCAAAAGGAATAAAACAAAATTTGAGCTCTGAATAAACAGATATAAAGGCTATCTCACAACATGAAAATGCTTTTGATTTGAGGTTAAATGAAAAGAGGCCCAAATAATTACAATTACAACCATCCACATCAGTCCCTTTAAGCAATCACACTCAACCTTACAACATGCAGCAAACATCCCATAAAAAGATTTTCCCTACAGACGTTGCTATTCCTATCGTGGCTAGTTCTATGTCTTAGTCTGTTTGGCTGCTCTAAGAAAATAACTTAGACTGAGTAATTTATAAACAGTAGAAACTTACTGCTCATGGTTCTGGAGGTGGTGGAGTTTAAGATCAAGGTGCCAACAGATCTGATATCTGGAAAGGGCACCTTTTGCTTCAAAGATGGCACCTTCTTGTTGTATCTTCTTCTGACAAAAGAGGCAAGGCGGGTCTTTTCTTTTCTTTCTTTTTTTTTTTTGAGACAGAGCCTCAAGCTGTCACCCTGGATAGAGTGCTGTGGCATCACAGCTCACAGCAACCTCCAGTTCCTGGGCTCAAGCGAGTCTCATGGCTCCACCTCCCAAGTAGCTGGGACTACAGGCTCCCGCCACAACGCCCAGCCATTTTTTGGTTGCAGCTGTCATTGTTGTTTGGCGGGCCCGGGCTGGATTCGAACCCGCCAGCTTAGGTGTACGTGGCTGGCGCCTTAACCCATTGAGCCACAGGCGCTGAGCCAAGGCAGGTCTTTTCAATCTTTTTTATAAGGGCACCAATACTATTCATGAGCTAGAAGCCCTCAAGACTTGATCACTTTTCAAAGGCCCTACTTTTTTTTTTTTTTTTTGGGCACCGTGCAACAATTGCACCCAAAATAGCGTGCCAAGGCCATTCGGCCACCCAAGTAGCTGGGACAAACACCCCCCCCCCCAGGGGCCCATTATTTTTTTGTTGCAGTTGTCATTGTTGTTTAGCAGGCCTGGGCTGGGTTTTAACCCGCCAACCTCGGTGCATGTGGCCAGCACTGTAACCACTGTGCTACAGGCACCAAGCCCCCAAAGCTCTACCTCTAAATACTATCACATCGGGTATTAGATTCCAAAATGTGAATTTTGCAGGAATATTGGCATTCCCACCATAGCACTGTTGAATCTTTCTGCCCTTTGCACCCTTGCTCTTTGCTTCCTCATTTTGGACACATTCTTCTGACCTTGTTTTCATTTAGATTCTGCCTTGTTCTTGCCAAAATATGCTCAGCCACTACTTTTGGTTATGCCTTTCCACATCTGGGCTAGCCTATGGTACTCTCCTATTGGCACAGGCCAGGTGTCTCATCTTGAAGAGTGAACTGTTAAAAAAAAAGACTGATAGGATATTGGGTATACTAAATAGTACTGGGGTGGGATTATGAGTAGCTTATGTCATTTTTCTATAGGTCCAAAATTTTGCAATATGGTTATATTTAATATATAATAAAAATATTTAAAGTTTGGAGTCACTTGCCCAGTGCTTTCATATTTCACTATTGAATTCTCCTTCCTTTTGTGATTTTCAAGGATAAATATAAAATTGATATCCCTCTAGCCAAGAAGATGCAGGGTCTGAGATCCTATCTGGGTCAGAGAATCTCCTCTCCATCTTCCTCCCTCCAAATCTCACTCCATACTGCCTCCAGAGCTTACTTCTCAAAACAGAAATGAGTATATGTTTCTCCAGCTTCAAAACTCCGGATGCTCCCTGATGCCTGCAGGATCAAGTTCAAACTCTTTAATATGGCTCCTAAGACTCTTCCCAATCTATTGTCATTCCACCTCTCTAACTTCATCTTCCAGTAATCTGCTGACCATTTTTTCCTTCTTCACCTGATGTTACACCAGACTATTTGCCATTCCTTAAACATATACTAACTTTCTTCATGTTTTTATTGACAGAGACATTCATATAGTAAGGTGTTAAAATCCTAAGGGCAGAGCTCAATGGTTGGTCTCAGATACACATACATGTGTGAACGTGACTCAGGTCAAGATGTAGTAAATTTTCAGCCCTCTAGAAGAGTCTCCCATACCTTTTTCCTAGTCCTCCACACAGAGATGATTACTATTCTGACTAATATCAACAAAGATTAGTTTATTCTGTTCTTGAATTTTAAAAAATGTTATGTATTCTTTAGAACACAGTTCTTTTTTATGTTTCATCCACCTGAGAATAGGAATGTTAAATATCTGTCATGTGCCTATGCTCTCCCATTTCACATTCTTGGCAGACGTTACTAATTCACGATTCTTGTGCCTAGATTTGCCTTTAGGTTTTTTTTTTTTGAGACAGAGTCTCACTCTGTTGCCCTTGGTATAGTGCCATGGTGTCATAGCTCACAGCAACCTTAAACTGCTGGGTTCAAGCCATCCTTCTCCCTCAGCCTTCCAGGTAGCTGAGACTACAGGCACCCACCACCACGCCCAGCTAATTTTTCTATTTTTCGTAAAGATGGGGTCTCACTCTTGCTCAGGCTGGTCTCGGAACTCCTGAGCTCAAGTGATCACCTGCCTTGGCCTCTCAGAGTGCTAGTATTACAGGGGTGAGCCGTTGTCCCCAGCTTTTAGGTTCTTTTTCTAAACCGCACACCAGCAGCCACTGCTAGCTGTTGAGAGCTGGCACTAGTGCAATCTCTCTGAACAAGAATGACCTCTTTTACTTGAGAGCCTTCATCTCTACTACCCACAACACATTTAATTTAATGCCATTTAAATCTTATTGATCCTATCAATGTGGTATCTCTCTAATATGCCCTCTTCTCCAATTTCTAGTGCTTCTGCTTATTTCAAGCTTTTGTAATTTCTTACCTGATTTTCTTTTCTTTTTTCTAAGACAGAGTCTCACTATGTTGCCCTTGGTAGAGTGCTATGACATCACAGCTCACAGTAACCTCAAACTCTTGGGCTTAAGTGATTCTCTTGCCTCAGCCTCCCAAGTAGCTGGTGCCATAACCACTGTGCTACGGGCCCCGAGCCCTTACCTGATTTTCTATAACAATTCCTTACTGTTTTCCCTGCTTTCAATTTTGGCACTTTTATTTTTTTCCACACACTGCAGATTAATCTTTTTAAATATCCAAACGTGACTGTATCCTTCTGGATAAAACCCATTAAGGACTACCTTTCAAGTTAAGCCAAAGAGCGTAGCATGGTAATACAGGCCTCTTGATCTTGTCTTGCTCGTCTGTCCAGTACCATCTCCTATACCTTGACCTCCAGTATGCCTGCTATTTGCAGGTTCCTGAAACATGCCCTGCTCCTTCTCTTTTGCATCTTGCATGTTCTTTCTTTCCTCTTCCTGCTAAATCCACTCACCCTTCATGATTCCAATGTCTTCTGTTACCCAAGCCCTCTTTTTTCTTTTTTTTTTATTATCCAAACTTTTGTCGATTGTTTCTTCCCTACAAACTTGTTCTCTCCTAGGCAAAATTAGATTATTCCTTATTTGTGTTCTCATAATATTTTGTACATATCTTTGATATGGCAATTATCATGTTGTCTGTTTACATTTGAGAGCTCTTTGAGGGGAGAGAACTTTAGCTCCAGAACTCATCAAACTACAATACATTTTCCCCTGATTTTTAAATTGTGGTAAAAGTACGTATCTCATACACACATACAAATACACATAACATAAAATTACTATCTTAACTTTTATTTATTTGTTTATTTTTAGGGACAGGGTCTCATTCTGTAGCACAGGCTGGAGTGTAGTCTCATGATCATAGCTCACTACAACCTCAAGCTCCTGGGCTCAAGGGATCCTCTTGCGTTAGCTTCTCATATAGTTGGAACTATAGGCATGTGCCTCTACAAGTGGCTAATTTTTTTGTTGAAATGGGGTCTTGCTACGTTGCTCAGGCTGGTCTCAAACTCCTTGCCTCAAGCAATTCTCCTGCCTTGGTCTACCAAGTGCTGGTATTACAGGAGTGAGACACCACGTCTGCACTATCTCAACATGTACAGTTCACACTCTGGAAGGCCAAGGTGGATGGATTGCCTGAGCTTACCAGTTTGAGACCAGCCTGAGCCAGAGTAAGACCTCATCTCTAAAAATAGCTGAGCATTGTGGCAGGTGCCTGTAGTCCCAGCTACTTGGGATGCTGAGGCAAGATGATTACTTGAGCCCAAGAGTTTGAGGTTGCTGTGAGCTGTGAAGCCGATGGCACTTTACTGAGGCCACAGAGTGAGACTGTGTCTCAAAAAAAAAAGAAAGAAAGAAAAGAAAAAAGAAAGGAGAAGAAAAAAAAAAGAAACACAAAGAAACATGATCTTGCTATGCTGTCTGGGCTAGACTCAAATGTCTAGGCTCAAGTTATCCTCCCATCTTAGCCAACTGAGTTGCTGGGACTACAGCTGTATACCACCAATCCTAACCCTGATAGTGTCTTTTGACACTGACAGCAACCTCAAACTCTTGGGCTCAAGCAATTCTCTTGCCTCAGCCTCCCAAGTATTTGACCATAATGCCCAGTTAATTTTAGAGACAGGGTCTTACTCTTGCTCAGGGAGGGCTCCAACTCATGAGCTCAAGCCACCCATTCATCTTGGCCTTCTAGGGTGCTGGGATTATAGGCGTAAGCCATAAGCTGGAAGTTATGTACTCTTTGTGACTGGGATCATCTTCAGCCAGAGGCTGCAGTCTCTTTCCTTAAAGAAATCAAGTATATGGTGGTAAAATATGGGGCTTAGGGAAACACTTTAGCAGATTTAATCATATCTCTCCTTTGTTTACAAATGTTCAGTGATTGATATAAAGCCTGCTTTTTTTTTTTTTTTAGAGACAGTCTCTCTCTATTGCCCTGGGTAGTGTGCTGTGGCGTCACAGCTCACAGCAACTTCCAGCTCTTGGGCTTAAGTGATTCTCTTGCCTCAGCTTCTGGAGTAGCTGGAACTACAGGCGCCCGCCCCAACATCCGGCTATTTTTTTGTTGCGTTTGGTCGGGGTCAGGTTTGAACCCGCCACCCTCAGTATATGGGGCCAGTGCCCTACTCACTGAGCCATAGGTGCTGCTCCTAAGGCCTGCTTTTAAAAAATGTTATACATAGCCTTTTATGGTCAACCACCAGATCGACTTGTTTTGAGCCAATTTATCTCTTAGGTACCTTTCTGTGATTTAACTTACTAAGTTGCCTTTTCCTTCAGTATTCTTAGTTGTTTTTTTTAAAACTAGATTTTCTATTACCTAGGAAGACAATAGAACATGAATATTGATCCATGGAGCAATTATATTTCTCATTAGGGATAATGAAATAAGATTTTTGCTGCAAGTAATTTTTACCCAAGGTTGGATGAAACTGAGCTTCCTGAACTTCCAGATTGGAAGGCTAAATTTGGAGGCATCTACCATCACGAGATCTCCCTTGAAAGTATCAGTTAGAAGCCCTCGGAGTATTTTTACACAGCAGTTGGACATTTACTATTTTATTTCTCAGTAATCTGTTTGTGGTTCAGTGGAAAGAACACAAGGTTGGTATTCTAGTCCTGCCTGTGATTTACTATATGACTCTGGGCACCAATTAAAGCTTATGTGGCAAAAATATCCTCATTCTTCAACTCAAAACAATACTGGCTTTATGTGTACTTAATTGTGATGATAAACAAGAATGTAATGTGGCCAGGTGCAGTGGCTCATGCCTGTAATCCTAGCGCTCTGGGAGGCCAAGGCAGGTGGATTGTTTGAGCTCATGAATTTGAGACCAGCCTTAGGCAGAATGAGACTCTGTGGCTTGGCACCCTTACTCAGCGGTTAGGGCGCTGGCCACGTGCACTGGGACTGGTGAGTTCAAATCCAGTCTAGGCCTGCTAAACAAAAAATAGCTGGGCGTTGTGGCAGGGCCCTGTCGTCCCAGCTACTTGGGAGGCTGAGGCAAGAGAATCGCTTAAGCCCAAGAGTTTTAGGTTGCTGTGAGCTGTGATGCCACAGCATTCTACTGAGGGCAATGTAGTGACACTCTGTCTCAAAGAAAAAAAAATGTAATAAGTTGCTGAAGTTTTCATATTAAGCATGTAGTTAATAAGTTGCTGAAGTTTTCGTATCAAGCATGTAGTTATTATAGCAAATATAAATCTATGTATTTGTGCTCAAGTTCGTAACATATTGGTGTCAGACTTACAAAAGTAATAAGGAAGAATTTAGAGAATGGAGGGATCACATTTGGTGGAGTACAAGATTAGGGGTGTAATCAGAAAGATTTAATAAAGGAGGGAGGAGTTGAGCTGGGTCTTGAGGAATAGGAAAGGTGGTAGAAGAGGGTTATCTGGAAGGGATAAGAGAAGAAAGGCTTTGGGAGTCTCAGTCTGTCCACAGCTTTCTTTTCCAGACTTCTGCACACTCCAGACTAAATTCTATGCTCTGAATCACAGACATGTCTGGAACATAGCAGGCAACTCTTTAAGATCCAGCTTCTACCTCTTCATTGTTGCCTTACCCAACTGAATTTATCATGCTTTCCTTTGTATTTGCCCCACTCTGTTTGTATGACCTATTGCTTTTATTCCAGTTCAATAGAACCGCCTCCCTTGCTTAACAGTAAACTTTTTGGAGATATGAATTGGAGGTTTGTCTTTTTTCCTTAGCATCTAACTCAAAACCTTTGCTTTTAAGTAATTAGGAAATATTTATTCAATTGAATTTGCTTCAAGGACACTGATGTCACTATCAAGTGAAAAGCGTGTTGGTGTTGTCTTTATGTTTCCTGCTGTATTCCTTACATCATCTGTGTGAAGTAAAGATGCAGTTTAAAAACTTACAGATGAGGAAACTCAGAGGATACACTTGCCCAAAGTCATCTACTTGATACATGTCAAAACCAGACAGGGCTCTTTTTTCTTTTTACAGAGTCTCACTCTGTTGCCCTTGGTGGAGTGCTGTGGCGTCATAGCTCACAACAACCTCAAACTCTTGGGCTCAAGTGATCCTCTTGCCTCAGCCTCTAGAGTAGCTGGAACTACAGGTGCCTTCCACAACACCCAGCTAGTTTTAGAGACAAGGATTTCGCTCTTGTTCAAGCTGGTCTTGAACTCCTGAGCTCAAGTAATTCACCTGCCTTGGCCTCTTAAGAGTGCTAGAATTACAGGTGTGAGCCACTGCATCTGGCCTGGACAGGGCTCTTTTGACTTGAACTCCAGTACCTATCCACTATACCTGGGGTTTCTAGCACCAGACAGGGGTAAAATAACTCTCAGAGCCTTAGTTTTCTCATCTGTAAAAGGGGGCAGCTGTACCTACCTCACAGGATTATTGTGAAGATTAAATGGGGTAGTGCCTGAAGTCCCTAGCTCACTGCCTAACTAGGTAGTGGGCAAATGCTTGTTCCCTTCTCACTAAGCTTACCACCGAGGGCGATAGTAACATCTCATGGGGATTCAGATGGACGTGCTCAGATAAGTAAGCGGCATTCAATTCTGGGGTATAGTGGGAAATGTATGCCTACACAGGGAGGAGTGTCCCTCTGTAACCTCTTAACAGTTCCAGCCTTGGCAGGGTGTGGTGGCTCACACCTAGAATCCAAGCACTTTGGGAGGCCAAGGTGGATCACTTGAGGCCAGGAGTTCAACATCAGCCTGAGCCAACATAGTGAAGACCCCATCTCTACAAAAAAAATAGAGAAAACACGATTGTAAGAGGGACTTTACCTAACAAATGCAATCAGTGTAACCTGGTTTCTTGTACCCTCAATGAATCCCCAACAATTAAAAAAAAAAAATTAAAGAAAAAAAAAGCCCTAAACCCCAGAGAACATGTGCTTCTTTGCTGGGCAGCCCAAGTGCTCTACTTTCAGGTTTGCTGGAAAGGAAATAATGGCCAAAGGCCGAAAACTCTCCTCTTCTGTCCAGACTATAGAATGGTCTCCACCAGCATCTGCCACTCCTGTGCTATCTTGGGGTTTCTCTCTACTGCTGGGGGCTCATCAGTTAGTCATATTTCTCTAGAGATATATGGTTTCCCCACAGAGCAAAAGCATGATGACTGTCTTCCAGTGAGGCTGCACGGCCCTCTCATTCAGCACAGGACCTACATTATGGATAACAGCCCAGCCAGAGAGAGTCCATGCTCAATGCAGAGGCCTATTCGAAACAGATCTGTGAAGTCTTTTCAAAGAGTGTTATTAATGTCTCTTTTTAAGACTTCCCAATTTGCCTGGGAATCTACCTCAGTCTTGATAGTGATCATCTGTAGCTCCTGTTACCTGACATCTGGTTGAGCTTCTTCCCCCTAAAATGGGTTTAATTTATAGAAAATAAATGCAGCTCTTCCAAGGGTACAAATCAATGCACTGTTTTTTAGCCTCAGTTTCTTAGACACTTATAAACAATGTGGAGTGAATCGGGCATGGATTTCCCTGAAGAGAATCTCTCTCTAGACGCCTATTATAATGAGCCTCCTGTCCCTTTGCTATCAATTAATCTATTACTTTATATTTACTTTTTCAACACATTCATTGAGTTACAATTGACATTGAATAAACTGCGTATACCTAAGTATGGTAAGATTGGTGTATGGTACACCATCCAACAGTCAAGACAATGACCATAAACATTAAACCCTCTAGATTCTTCTCACGCACCTTTTCCTCCTTCCTGCTCATACTCACTCTACTCCTTCCACTATCCCCCAAAACCACATGATCTTCTTTCTATTGTTACAGATTGCATGTTCTAATCCATGTTTTTTATAGATGGTTTCATACATCACATATTTTTTTTGATCCGGTGTTTTCATTGGCATAACTATTTTCAAATTTATGCATGTCTGTGTATCGACAACTCATTCCTTTCTGTAGCTGAGTAATATTCCACTATGTCATGTATTGCAATTGGATTACTTCTTCACCTGTTGATGAACATATAGACAGTTGCCACTTGGAAGCTATGACAATAGAGTAGCTATGAACTTTTGTGCATAAGTCTTTGTATGGACATGTACTTTCCTTCCATTTTTAATTAAATCATAGTTATGTACAATAATGCATTTATGGGGTACAATATGCTGGTTTTATATACAATTTGAAATACAACAAACTGGTTAACATAGCCTTCACTGCACTTTCTTAATTATTGTGTAAAGACATTTATACTCTATACTTAGTAGATTTGACATGTACCCTTGTAAAATGCACCACAGGTGTGGTCGGACCCATTACCCTCCCTCCATCCATCTTCCCCCCTTCTCACTCCTCCCCCTCCTCTTTTCCCTTCATCTCTGGCTGTAGTTGGGTTATAGCTTTCAGATGGAAGTGTGGGTGATTATATATTGGTTTCATAGTACAGCTGAGTACATTGAATACTTTTTCCTCCATTCTTGAGATACTTTACTACGAAGAATATGCTCCAGCTCCATCCATGTAAACACAAAAGAGGTAAAGTCGCCATGTTTTTTTAAGGCTGCATAGTATTCCATGGTGGTGTACTTTCCTTTCTTAAGAGTAAATACCTAGGAACAAAATGCCTAGATCATATGACACGTGTATGGCTTTGGTTAAATTGCCCAACTGTTTTACAAAGAAACTTTGCCATTTTATCTTCCTAACAGCAATGTTAGAACGTTCCAGTTGCCCCGTAGGCTCTCCTACATTTGTTAAGAGTTGTTTGTTTAACAAATAGATGTGCAGTAGTATTTTATTTTGGTTCTAACTTGTAGCATGTAGTGCTTGTAGGTATAAAATGGATTCTTTGTGCTTTTAATTTGTTTGTGTTTCCCTAATGATTAATATCATTCAGCAACTTGGCAGTTGCTTTCATTTTTCTATCTGTATATATCTTTGGTGAAGTGCCTGTTCAAATCTCTTGCCAATTTAAAAAAATTGTCTATTTGTTTTCTTATTATTAAGTTTGGAGAGTACTTTATATATTCTGAATACAAGTTCTTTATTAGATACATACTTTGTAAATATTTTCTCCCTGTTGGTGGCTTGCCTGTTTATTTTTTTAATTGAGTCTTGTAAATAATACAGGTTTTTAATTTTGATGAAGTTCCAATTTATTAATTTGTTATTTCATAAATCATCCTTTGGTGTCATACCTAAGACATCATTGCTTAACACTAAGTCACAAAAAACTTTCCCAAGGTTCTCACCCAGAAGTTTAACATTTTTAGTGTTTATATTTAGGTTTTTGATCCATTTTGACTTAATTTGATACTATCGTAAGAGGTACAGATCAAAGTTTTATTTTCTTGCATATGAACTTTCAAATTTTCTCGCACTATTTATTGACAAGATCATTCTTTAACTGCAAAATTGCCTTTATAACATTATAAAAAAGCAGCAGAACAGCGGTTCATATTTATGTGGGCATATTTCTAGACTCTCTTCTTTGTCCGATTGAATTATTTTTCTATCTTTAACCATACCATATTATTTTGATTACTACGGCTTTATAATGTCTTAAAGTCAAATGGTGTTAGTCATTCAAGTTGTTTTTGTCTGTTCTAGGTATTTTGCATTTTCATATAAATTTTAGACTTGGCTTTTCAATTTCTAACTAAAAACTTGCTAGGATTTTTATCAGAATTACATTGACTCTAAAGATCAATTTGGGGAGAGATGACATCTTAACAATATTGACGTGCCAATTTATACACAATAGACGTGTGTCTCTCCACTTATTTCAAAGTTATTTGATTTATCTCAGCAAAGTATTGTAGTTTTCAATGTATGGAAAATATTTTTTCAGATTTATGCTTAAGTATTTCATATCTTTGATTATATTATGAAGAAAGATCTGCCTCTTCCTGTCTTCATTTACAAGTCTTTTTCTTGCTTTATGGCACTAGATAGAATCTCCGGTACAATGTTTCAAAGAAGTAGTGAGAGTAGACATTCCTTATTTTAGGGGCATTAACCATGATGTTAACTGTAGAGTTTTGTAGATGTCCATTGTCAGAGTGAAAAGTTCTCTTTTGTATTTAGTTTGTGGAAAGCTTTTATCAGAAATGGATATTGTATTGTGGAGAGTTTTTTCCAAAGCATTATCATAATTGCCCCAAATGAGTGAAAAAGATTAAAATCTTAAAAACAGTGAGAGAAAAGATGCTTTATTAAGATAAAGATGCAGCATATTTCCTATCAGAAATAATCTGCATGAGAAGACAAGAGCAACATCTTTCAAATTCTGAAAGAATAAAACTACCAACCTAACATTCTATACAAAGCAAAAGTATCTTTCAAAAAAGTTAACACCAAAGGGTAAAGAGTACTGAAAATGACAACTATGTGAGTAAATATATGGATATATAATTTTTTCTTTGTTGTTTAAGTCACACCAAAAATAATTAGCTGTTTACAGCAAAAATATTAACAATGTAGTATGGGGTATGTAATATATGCAGGAGGAAAATGTCTGACAACAATGGAACTAAGGAGGGAGAAATAGACATATAATATTGAAGGTTTCTTATACATGAAAGGGTATGATAGTAATTAGAGCTAGACTATGACACAGTAAAAATGTATCCTACAAACCCTAAAGCAACCATTAAAATAACATAACAAAGAGTCATAACTAATAAGTCAATAAAAAAGATCAAATGGAATAATAAAAATGAGTGAATACAAAAGAAGTTATAAAAAGAACAGATGGGCAAGTAGAAAAGAAGTGGAATGATAACAGATTCAAATCTAACCGTATCAGTAATTACATGAATCTTATGTTCATTCGGGATAGAACTATAACTTCTCATTTCCTCCCATGACACTCAGCACAGGTTACATACCTGGGCTTTCTGAGTAATGTGTAAGACAGTTATCACATTTGGAGTTGACAACTAAAAATTCATATCCTTGTTCTACCTAAGAGACTGAAGTGTGTTGAGTCAAGTTACTAACTAAAGCTCACACAGAAAGCTATTGCTCTTTATGACTGTAACTCTCTCTCTCCCGATTCTGAGTCTCAGCTCTTCCTGTGTCCTAAAAACTCCTTGTGAGAGCAACAGGAGGTCTGGAGGGAATAAGGTAAAGGGAAGAGTAATACCATGTCTCCAGAGCTCCCTTTAACACATAGATTGCTGCACTAGGAAAAAATGTTTTCCTTGAGGTCACATTGTTTAGAAAAAATAGAAGAAATCTTCAAAAACAAAACAATACTTTCTAATCTAGTGAAAAGTTTGTTATTTTTTATTGTTTTCTGTTATATACAACTCCTATGGAGTTAGAATCCGTTTTTACACTGCATGCCATGTGAGTTGTATATAACTCACAACATACTAATTGAATTTTTTTTTTTTTAGAGACAGAGTCTCACTTTGTCGTCCTCAGTAGAGTGCCATGGCATCATAGCTCACAGCAACCTCAAACTCTTGGACTCAAGTGATTCTCTTGCCTCAGCCTCCCAAGTAGCTGAGACTACAGGTGCCCACCAGGATACCTGGCTATTTTTTAGACATGGTGTCTTGCTCTTGCTCAGGCTGGTCTTGAACCCATGAGCTCAGGCAATCCATCCACCTCAGCCTCCCAGAGGGCTGGGATTATAGGCGTGAGCCACCAGTGCCCGGGCTACTTATTGAACTTGTTTCTGAGAATTGAGTCTTCTGTCAATTCACAAGTATTTAATTATGGCTGGAGCATACATTGGATGGTCTTGGGTGCCGATCCCTGAATCATACCCACTAAGTATGTGCAACAATGTCACATCACTGCGTATTATCATGTTGATATCAAGTTGTCAGCCAAACATTCAAGGTGAAATGGACAATCAGAAATTAATGGTAATTGGACTACATAGTCTAGCACCTGTGAAGCACTTGGGCAGGCCAACTGGAGCAGGGTGACAGGAGGTGGGGAAGACATGACAATTGGCAGAGAAAACAATGAGCAGAGGTTTCACAGTGCACAGGCAAGCTGTGGGTCTTACCACCTACCCACCAGTTCTATATGTTCACCAGGCCCTGGTCAAAATTAGCATGAGTTAAACACAACATGGATGGAAGCTAGTGTGTTAATCTGACCTATTTGCTCCCTGGAGCATCCATGCTTTGCTCACCATCACTCTTCTGCACTTGGGGTGCTGCAGGCTTGCTCTCTAACAAAGATTCCTGGGTGAGCTGAAATTCTCCCAGATCCACTTACCGAGCTATGCTTCCTCGTACAGTAGTGAATGTGCCTAAACGACACAGGGCACCCTCTTTATTTACTAAGAGATTTCCTATGTGCTGGCAATGGCTTTCCCTATTCCCCTGGCCTATGCTTGACAGAGGATTCCTTGAAAGTAAAAGCTGCTTTCTTCTTCCTTGTACCCTCCTGGAGTCAAGGCCTGGCTCATGGTCCTTGATGTTTTTTGAATGGCCTTGGCAGCATCCTGGCTGGGCAGGGAGTCTGTTCGTTCTCCTCCTTTTTACCTCCGAGTGTCTGCACAAGCTGCTGCTAACTCACTCCTGGCCTTTCTGCCTCTAGGACCCTGACTGTTTTTATCATTCACTGGTTTCCCTTTTCCTTAACCTTGTTTCTCCCTCTGCAGAGCTGGGGTGGGTGGGGTGCCCATCTGTTTTCACGATCTCCCATCCTGAATGGCAATCAGTGTTCCACCAGACGTGGCTTTCCATATCCTTGACTTTATCTTAATAAATAATCCACCATATTTAGTAGAAATCATTGCATCTTTGTTTAGGGATTAGGGCTGGAGATATATTTAAACTACACTGAGTGCTGGTAATCCTGGAAAGGCTGAAGCAATTCTGATAGCACGATGGGGCCACAGCAGTTAGTGCACCCGCTCAGTTGCAGATGTTATTAAAGCAGCTGTCTGTGTTCAGCACAGAGCAGATAAGCAGAGATCAGAATGCCCACGCACACGTGCACACAGGCTAGCTCTGGCATGCATGGGTGCGTGCAAACACATATGTCTGCACACTCCAAATGTGTGAACTCATGTGATCTTGCTTTCAAACCTATGCAAATGCATATAAGCCCGCACATGCACAGGCAGACGTGAGACATGTAAGCATACCCATTTGTGTAATTTTGCAAATGAGTATGAGACATGTCTGCAAATGTAAGCATACCCATTTGTGTAATTTTGCAAATGAGTATGAGACATGTCTGTATATGTACACACAGTGACCGCCTCCCTACAATTTTTGTGGTGCAAATACACAAACAGCTGCACTGTCGCCCTCTGGGAGAGCACACAATGCTGAGGATATAAGTCACTGGGCTCCACATGCATAGTTTGCAAAAAGCTCCAGGTGTCTCAGGGATACATCTCCCTGCTTTTGTGGACAGCGGTCTCTGTCTCCTGGGTGTTTTAGCAGAGCCTTCCCTTGACTGCCTTTGATGCCAGGAATTACTTAAAAACCCTACTACAGCCTGATCAATTCAGCTTCCCTTTGCCCCAGGAGCTAAGGCACCACTAACAGCATTATGGCATCTGAGCTAGCTACCCACAGTCTGCTCCTTGGTCACTGCTCCAACTACTAGGGGCTTTGACATCTCATTCATTCATTCATTCATTCTTGCAACATGTATTTCTTGAGCTCCTGCTGACCATCTAGACCTGTGTAACGAATTGACTAGGCTACAAGTGCATTAAGACTTATTTATGTTTTTGCAGACTTTGTGGGAACACAGGCCTACATACACAAATAGGTTATATAAGGATAGTAGACAGTTATATGATGGTACAATAATGCTCAGGGCCCAAATGAGTATGCATGAGGGGTCCCTGAGACCACGTTCGGATCCTCACTAGGCATGCTCATGGCTCATATTCATTGTGATGAAATGAGAGGGATACACGGATGGATCATAAGGGAAAAATCCACATGCGGGCTTCGTTATGCTCTCCCATCCATCTTCAGCAACAACGCCGCAGCAGCAACATGTGTGACGTTAACACTTCTCTACACGGAGCAGGAAGGAAAGTGAGCAGTACTAGAAAGAGAAACACCAGCATAATCTGGGAAGCTCTGTGCAGCAGGTGGCTCTTGAACTGCGGCCTGAAGGGTGGTCGGTTTGAGCAGGCAGAGAGAACTGGAAGTGGAGAAATGCACAGCAGCTCAGCTTGAAGGGAGAGCAGGGAAGCAAGGGGGGGAGGGTGAGGAAGGACAGGCGTCTCCACCCATGCATCAAAAATTAATGTGCCATCTGCTATGAGCCAGAAACTCCACCAGGCACTCGGAATTTAGATCCAGTCCTTACGAAACTATAAACCAAGAAGGGAAATAGACAAGGAGCCCAGCAATTTCAGTGGCAGCATCAGAGGAGAAGAACCCAGGTGCGTCTTAGGACATTCTTCAATATTCAAAGCTTGCTGAGAGCTGAGGGATGAGGGTGAAGTCTGGCAGGTGAAAATGGGCCAGAGGGAGGAAATCCCCAGAGGTTGCACGTGCAGACCCACAGAGGTGAGAGAGCACAGTGAATCCACCATCTCGACCTAGTCATTGCTCCCGGGCAGGCCAGGCACTGCAAGTGTGTTCTTCTGTGTGTTGGTTTGGTTTGGTTTGCTGTCATAAAATTCCCATCAGCAAGGCAGCCAATTATGCGGGTGCTTATATTGTTGAATATCCATCCAATACGTAACTAGAGCAGGTCTTCAAATGACATCATTTCATTCATCAGTTAGAATGTTGATGGCAAAAAATAAACCGATCTGTGGGCGGCGCCTGTGGCTCAAAGGGGCAGGGCGCCAGCCCCATATGCTGGAGGTGGCGGATTCAAACCCAGCCCCGGCCAAAAACTGCAAAAATAAATAAATAAATAAACTGATCTGTGCTTGTATGGGGCTAGTAAGTTCTCTGCTTGTATGAATAGGTGTTTGTCCAGTTGCTTTTCACACCCCAAAGACACGTGCATGAGATGAATGGCCCCAGTCTGAGTGAGTGAGTGTGGTGGGGGCTGTGAGTGCATCCTGCTGGGGAGAGAGGTCCTACCAGAGTCACTGCTCTCCTAACTCCCTGAGCTTCTGAGACAGCCTCTGACCACCCTCCACCCTGAACTAGAACAAGTAGGTTGAGAATTGAAATAAATCAATGATGACAAATTATTGAAAAATAAGAACCCGTAAAGTATATGGTAATCATACAAACACACACCGCTAGACGAGGCAGTCTGAAAGCACCAGACAGACGTGGGATGGTTTTCTGCGTGCATGGTGGAAGGAGTTTCACTTATAGTTCTCACTTTACAAACGTTTATTCTTAGATTTAACCTTCACCACTAGAACTGTCATCATCACTCACTGACTCGTCAAAACTTGGGTAAATAATTATCGTATTTTTTATTAATCTCTCTTAAATGTATATAGAGCTCACATTTATTTCAATGTTTAGTAGAAGTGTTTAGGGGTCTTCATTTAGAAATTTGATGTTTCTGTGACCAGATATATGCTGAAGAACGTAACTCTTGTTTACATTAGTTAGCCTATGGTAAAGTTGATGTCACTAGCTTTTGTTTCTCTTAAAGTCACAGTTTCCAAGAACCTCTCAATGATGCTGAGTGGACACTTGTGGTATTTCATGGGAAAGGCACGAAAATATTAAGGGTTAAGAGACTTTCTAGTGGTCTTATCCCTGGTTCTTCTTTTCTCTGACTCACATCTAATGTATCAATGAGTCCTGCTGTCTGCACTTCCAAACATTCCCCCAGTCAGACGCTCTCTGTCATCTTCACTGTTATCACTAGAGTCCACATCACCAGAAGGTCACTCTTCTCTGGTTTCCCAGCAGCAGCAGAGTATCCTCTTTAAAATGTAAATCAGATCCTGTTTCTGAAAACTTGCAAATGCTTACCATTTCCTTACTGCTCATCACAGCCCTTGCCTACCCCTGCACCCTCAGGGATCATGCTCCCCTCCTTTCTCTGGAATACACTCACCCTGGTCTTCTGTCTGTCTCCAAGCTCACGCTTGACTCAGGACCTTTGCACAAGCTATTCCCTCTTCTGGAGTTTTTCTCAACTCCTGCCAATGTTGCATGTTCCTGCCGAGAAGCTGAGCTCTCAATCACCTCACCACCTTTCCACCTCCAAGACTCACTATTTGGCTACCTGCTGTTTTTTTTCTTTTTTTGTTTGTTTTTTGTTTCTTTCTGTGTTGCCTGGGCTAGAGTGCAGTGGTGTCATCATAGCTCACTGAAGCCTCCAACTCCTGGGCTCAAGTGATCTTCTTACTTCAGCCTCCTAAATAGCTGGGACTATAGGTGTGTGCCATAACACCCAGCTAATTTTTCTATTTTTTGTAGAGATAGGGTCTCAAATTCCTGGACTCTAGTAATCCTCCTGCCTTGGCCTCCCAAACCACTGAGACTTTTTTCCTTGTTTGAATTTTGCCTGTTTCTCTTAAACTGCAAATTCAATTCCCTGATGCCATAGGTCTTGCCTGGCTCGCTCAGCCAATGCTTAGAAATATGCTTGGGACCAAGATCACAAATACATGACTGAATGAATGGAGTGTCCCTGGCCAGTAAGAGGCCAGATGGGGCATTAACAGAGAGCGCTGGACCCTCTCTTATATCTGTGTTGGGACCCAGGACATTCAAATTCCCCCAGCAGGGGGTGAAGGGGAGATGTGTGGGGGATGTGTCACAGTGCAGAGACCTGGACAGCAGTGGACTGAAGGACAGTGGACCCTGAGGAGGCCTATGGCATGTTCACCAGGCCACAACAGGGGTCTGTGGCAGGTCCATCTACAGACAGTGCAAAGGAGCCCAGATGGGCAGAATGAGCCACGAGCCTTAAGAAAGGAACAGATGGTAGGTGGAGTCTGGCAGGTAGACAGAAAGATCACCTAGGCCAGCAGGGCATTCTTCTTGCAGGGTATGAGGACTTGACAGGAGCCGCTCCTTCCTCCCCTGGGGAAGCCTGAGGTTGGTTGCCAAGGCCAGGGCAGCAGAAGCCAGGACAATGCAGTCAAGTGGCCACAGCTACAGGTGGAGGAGACAGAGGAGACAGAGCAGCCAGGAGCAGAGAGCCAGGCGGGGTCATTAAACCACAGAGCTAGACACGAAGTCTACCTTATTCATACTTTTGCATGGGACCTGCCCCAAATGGACTGCTCTGGAACCAGCAAGAACAGAGGCCGGAATAGCAGTCTGGAAGCAGATCTCTTTAGCAGGAGAAAGAGCAGTGCCAGCAGCCCTTCCCACTGACATCCAGCCAAGCTGGCCTCTCTGACACCAGGAGCTCGGGATTAATAAAGGCCCTCTGCTCCATCTTTGCTCCAGAGTCCGCAGGGGCTCTTTTATAGCAAGCTGGAGGCCCTGTTCAGCTCCAGAGGGTTAAATAGGGTGAAGGAGTGGGGAGGGGGAGGCCCCACGGCCTAGGAACATGATGGAAAAGCCCTGCCTATTAGCTTCTCCAGAGCCCACACAGGCCCACGTCCACCCCACACACTGACAGGGATTAGCACTGCTCTGTTTGCATAGATGCAGCTCCCCAGCAGATGGTGAATCAGACCTCGATGTCTCTGTGTGCGCTTTGTACATTTTACTTGTTGGTAATGAATTTACAAATCCTTTAAGTACGGAAAACAGAGCCTTCCCACGAGCTGAACAGATGGGAGGAAAGGGTTTCCATAGGCTTTTCAAAGTGGCCTTTTTTATCACCCCCTCCTAGCTTAATATCTCTCTCCATGTCTACAAATGCTTTATTAGCTGAGGGTGAGAGGGAACCTTCCCTGCCCTTCTTTCTCTGGTTCCCTGGAAAACACCAGATAGGCCTGTCCCAGCCAGCAACCCATTAGCAAGATGGCACTGGTACCTGGCCAAGATCCTTGGACATCCTGTGTCTGAGAGTACAGCATATCCCCTGGAGGGAAAGGAAGAAGGAGAACCTCTTGCAAAGCTGCTCCTGAATCCCCACCAGCAGGGCAAGAGGCCCAGAGCTTCCTTTCGAGCAGCTGGCGTTGGGTGAATGAGTTAAGTTATAAGCTCGTGGTGAACTGCATTGATGGCGCCTGATATTTTACCTTTTCCCAAACCATATGCTTTTCCAACTGACTTGGTAGTGCACTCCCACCGCAGGAAGGGTTCCCATGCCTGCCCCGTAACTCTGAACTCAGCCATGTGACTTGCTTTGGCCAAGGGAATATTAACAGACCTGAAGCAAGCAAAGGATTTTTTGATGGTCAATATTATGTGTCAACATGACTGGGCTAAAGGATGCCCAGATATCTCTAGTAAGACATTATTTCTGGGTGTGACCATGAGGGTGTTTCTGGAAGGGATGGACATTTGAATTGGTAGGTGGAGTAAAGCAGATTGCCCTCCCCCGTGCAGGCAAGCATCACCCAACCACTGAGGGCCCCCATAGGACAACATGGTGCAGGATGGGTGTATTTTCTCTCTCTTGGTCTGGGACACACCTTCTCTTGCCCTCGGTCTTTGGTGCCCCTGCTTCTCAGGCCTCTCGACTCAGACCAGGACTTATGCCATTGGTTGCCCTTGACCTCAGCCCTTGGTGTTTGGACGAGAGCTACACAATCAGTTTTCCTGGGTCTGTAGCTTGCAGATCACAGGCCATAGGCCTTCTTAGCCTCCATAATCATTTGGGCCAATCCCTGATAATAAGTTTCTTTCTATATTTCTCTACATATCCTACTGGTTTTGTCTCACTGCAGAACATTAACTAGTGCAAGCTTTATGTGGACTTTGTCATTGAAGTGTGTTTTCTTGCTCCATGAGAAGGACATGCCTGACCAGGCTAGCTGGTCCTGGGAAGAGGCGGGAACACGGGGATCGGACCCAGTCCCATGGCAACTAGATAGGGAGGCCAGACAGGGAAATGCCCCTCCCCAAGAGTCTGGGTGACAGACTTCCTCCCACTCAGCATCTCTAGCATACAGAACTCATCTAGAAACAATAATGACACAGATGGCTATAATTTACTGAATTTATGCCAAACAAAAGAGTAATGATTATACTAATCTCATAGAGTTGTTTTGAAGATTAAGAGAGATAATAAACTTAAAATGCCTTATTATCGCACTTAATCCTTGGCCCACAGTCTTTGACCTATGACAAGCAATGAATCAGTGTCATTTATGGCCTTATTTAAATGCTTTCATTTTGATCACTAAAACTACCCTCAAGTTAAATAATATCTCATTTTATAGATAGGGATGTTGAAGCACAGAATAATTAAGTGAAATAGTCAAAATTACACAGCCAGGTACACGGAAGATTAAGGATTGAAAATCACATCCATTCAACTATGGAAATATTTAAATAACAATACAAAATGAGATGCAGAATAAGCAGATTTAGGGCAAACAGGAAATGCTAAAAATTCCATAAGGGAGAAAATTCTTTGATAGTAAGCAGATTTTCTCAATCTTGACATTACAACATTTTGGACTAGCTGATGATTTGCCACATGACGACTGTCCTGTGCATTATAAGATGTTTATCAACATCCCTGGCCTTTAACCACTAGACGACAGTGGCACCACCCCCTCGAGTGGTGACAACCAAACCCGATCTCCAGACATTGCCAACTGTCCCCACAGGGGCAAAGTCCCCTCTTGTTGAGAGCTACTGGTATGGAGGTGTCACCGAAGACTTTTAGAAGGTAGGCTTGGAGACCCCTGGCAAGGGGCATAGTGGTTGGCAGGCTGTGAATTTCAAGGACTAATAAAACTTTCAAAATTGGGCGGCGTCGGCTGGGCGCCTGTGGCTCAAGCGGCTAAGGCGCCAACCATGTACACCTGAGCTGGCGGGTTCGAATCCAGCCCAGCCTGCCAAACAACAATGATGGCTGCAACCATAAAATGGAAAAAAAAAAAAACAAAAAACACAAAATTGGGCGGCGCCTATGGCTCAAAGGAGGAAGGAACCGGCCCCATATACTGGAGGTGGCGGGTTCAAAACTAGCCCTGGCCAAAAACCGCAAAAAAAAAAAACCTTCAAAATTAAAAATAAATTAAGACATTCCTAATTTCCCCCCCTAGAAAACACTCCTTTCCAGGAAAGCTTAGCTGGCAGTTTTACATTCTCATTCTAACAAAAGAAGATACCATATATTATAAATTTTCAAATATAGGAAATGTATACCTCATAATGGTGTTGCAAATTACATCATAGGAGTTTACTTTCTTGATAAAATTTATCTATTGTGTATCAATATTTACCAACAAAAGAGGAAATGAGGTCTAAAAATCCACTTGATTTGGGTACAGGAAGAAGTCTCTACATGGTCCTTATTTATAGTATTATGTTTATCATTATCATTATTATCATCATCATCATTATTTAACAGCATTCAGACATAGTTGAAGCTGCTGTTATAGACTAGAACTCAAAGGAGAGCCAACATTTGGTGGCAGTGGCCTTGGTTCATTGTGGTCTTAGTCTCACATTCATCAACTCATATTTCTGGCTCCCTTTAATGTCAAAAAAAGACATATGTTTGTATATAGGTCTGACTTCTCTTTGATGACCATAAAGTCATCCCTGAGTATCCATGAGAGACTGGTTTCAGGACACCATATGGATACTAATCTCCTCGGATGCTCAAGTCCCTGATATAAAATAGCATAGTATTTTCAAATAACCTAAACACCTTCTCTCTGTACTTTAAATCATCTCTGGATTACTTATAATGCCTGATAAAAGGTGAATGCAATGCAAATAGTTGCTGTACTGTATTTTTAAATTTGTATTATTTTTTGTTGTTGTATTGTTGTTATTTTCATCAGGTCTTTTTAAACAGTTTGTTCTATGGTTGGTTGGATACACAGATGGGGAACCTTGAATATTGAAAGTCAACTGTATTAGATTCATGGGGCTACCATGACAAACTGGGTGGCTTTAAATAAAATATGTATTCTTTCATAGTGCTGGAAGCCCCAAATTGAGGTGTGGGCGGACTTGGTCTGAGAGTCTGAAAGAGAAGCTGTCCGTGCACGCCTCTCTCCTGGATTCTGGCTGTTGATGGCAATTCCCAGCTTTTTTGGCTTGTAGATACATCACTCCAGTCTCTGCCTCTGTCATCACGTGGCATTGTCCCTGTGTCTCTCCTCCACTTCTTGAAAGCACACCAGCCATATTGGACTAAAGGCCCACCCTATTCCATTATGACCTCATCTTAACTAATTCCATCTGTCATGACCGTGTTTCCAAAGAAGGTCACTTTCAGAGATACTGAGGGCTAGGACTTCACCATACCTTTGGGGGGAGAAGTGATTCAACTCATAACAATAACCAATCTGTCAGCTCTCATGGGTCTCCTGAGTGATCTCTTCATCCAATTTGGCTTCTTCAGAAATATCACCCCCTGGAAGAATGGGAAGAATGGGAAGAATGGGGCCAGCAAGATCGCAGCTGGGAATATGGATCTACAGAGATAATATCTGGGAATGGGGCCAGCAGAGATCATATCACCCTGGCAGCCCACAGTTTACAACCCCTCCACCAATCTGTGCCCAGGGGGGTGTTGCTGCAGCCCCACTACATGCATCAGAGATGTTTTTCTGCTACCATTGGGGTGCTTTCCATGGCTCTGTCCAGCCACACCTCCCCAGATCCTCTGTATCCACTCTTGCCCTACATCTCTAGAATGATGGTCAGAGATCTAGGTTCCATCTGATCCGTGAAGGAGGTTTTACTTGGCTGGATGACAAGATCCCATGAGAAGGGGCGACCTTCGTTCTGGCATCACTCTACGCCACTTCCTTTACCTTACAGGAACCTCAGACCTTGTTAGATTAGAAAGGCTCCCTAGTGGCCATGCACAAAAAAGTCAGGATATTATGTCAAACTCTCAGTTTCCCTGAGGTGGACAATGGGTACATTGTAGGGAAGAGAAGGAAGAGAATGGAAGTGCAAGAGGTACCAGGAAGGTGGGTTGGGGTAAGGGGGGTGGAGGGTGAAATCTACAAAGAAAGAAATGGCAACCCCAGGTCAAATCCTAGAAAACTCCACAAAGGCTGATCTTGACAGTATAGGATGAAGCAGAGTCAATAACAGGGGTCCATAACAGGGCACGGGCTGGCACAGTGACACCTATGATGATAGCAGAGAGAAAAACCACCACCTTCTGTGCCTGGAGCCTCGCCATCTGGAACAAAACTTTGCTCCACCATCTCTGCAGAGAAAGACCATGGTAAGAGCAACTAAGTTCTCAGTTCCCAAAATTTCCCAGATCATGGCATGTCAAGACAGCCATGTAGCCGGGCAGATCACTGCCAGCAGACTCAGTATTACCCACGAAGAGACATCAAGGATGACCAATTTTAACATGTTTTGGAGGAGACAGCCCTGGCTGGGGGCTGTACGGTCCGGGGTTTGCACCACCAGCCTGAGCCTCCTTGGCCTCATCCATGAAATGGGAACATGTGATGCCCTCAGACATGCACTCCCAAACTCAGGGATCCTGAATTAGGCCCTCAGGATAGAAATTGAGAAGAAATATATTTCTAGCACTTTTTTTACCCTACTGCCTCTTTTGTTTCCTCCTATCAAACTTCCCACCTTGCTGAACCAACTATGGATTTCTCCTTAAAGCCTCATCCTCATAAATGCCCCCAAGGCCGGCCATTGATTTTCTAAAACTGTCATATATATGCACGTAAACACAACATGTAGAAGCTCCCAACAATTGGATCCTTCTCTGCCCCAAATCAATTGTAAAAGTATATGTAAAATTACAATCGTGCCAAAGTCCACATAATGAGGTGATTGCGCTAAGTGAGCGTCTGATTTTAGCAGCGGCTCAGCAGTGCAGGCCTGCATTTCACCCTGTAATCAGGCTGTGGCAGGAAACTGTGGCCTCCAAGTGAGCAGATGTGCTGGAGGGAGGCGCCTGCCAGGCTGGGGGTGGTGGGGAAGGAGCTGGGCTCACAAGTGAAATGATACCCCCCCGATTCAGGCTGGCTCCTTCTCCAACCTCTTTCCCCACCACCAGGAAAATGAAAATTAATAGAAACCAGGGAGAGTGCAAGAAAGAAAAAGCACAAATAAATAGGGACCAGGCAGAGTGGGAGGGCTGAAGGGATAGATTTGGAGGACAGGCAAAACTTAGGGCCTGCTGCCGGGGAGGGTGTGAGCACGGGCAGACTCCTCTAAGACCCTGGAGCTGGCCTTAGCTAAAGACACGGAACAGCCTGGGAAGTCACAGCCTGCCCTATATCCTCATTTGCAGGAAAGGAGATGGGCCCTGAGGGTCGGGCTGGAGGTTAGCTACAAGGAGCTGGGAGTCACCCCTAAGACCCTTCACAATCTGAGCAATCCCCACCCCCACCCCCACCCTGCTTGTCCATTCCCAAAATGTTGCCTGCACTTTGGTTTTTCCAATGCAACTTCTGGATCACATCCAGCCCTCTCACTTTCTGTTTCCTGCTTTTAAAAGCAAATATTGCCCAGAAAAGTAACTCTTAACACCTCAGTAGCACCTGCCCAGGGGACGAGCAGGTGTAGACTGGAGGAGGACATCATCCCCAAGTAGGGTGACAATGTTCAGTAAGTGCCAGACACTGAATGGGGTGTGGGGACGGCCCAGGGAAGATGACATGGTGCCCACAGGACTCCTGAGCTGAGGAAAGAGGATGGCAGCCCTGCACGTGCAGGCTCAGGGTGGGAGGTAAAGTTGCAGGGTCCCTTCCTCACACAAGGCCCAGGGGGAGGTAAAGTCAGAGCAGGGTCCCTTCCTCACACAAGGCCCAGGGGTGGGGGAGGTAAAGTCAGAACAGGGTCCCTTCCTCACACAAGGCCC
>CAUYRH010168090.1:0-22731 GCA_963574655.1 Perodicticus potto | reverse complement strand
TTTTGAATTTGGCTTGACCTCTCCAATTTTCCCCAGCCCTTATTCATTTCATTTCCTCTGTACCTTGCATTCTCCCTTACTTCCTCATCTTCTACTGGGCATGGTCCAGCGCTGCCTTGGTCAGTACTCGGCCTTCACTTTAGGAATCCCTGCCAAGTTCTGCTATCCCAAACAGGAAGGTCAGTATAGCTAAAGTCTTTAATGTGATTCTTTTCCTTCCTCCATAATAGAACTGCCATTTCCTAAGAGCACACATTGTGTTAACATACAAAGAAAAAAAGAAATGACAGCACTGATTCAGCTCAGGACCAACCTGCACAGATGTTCAGACACTTCCCTACGGGGCCAGAGTTTTATATTCAGGATGTAAAGATCCCTCCAGGCCTTTTCTGACCTCCATTTAAGCTGATTTCATTTCATATGAAATTGGACAGTCACTTTACCATGGGATCAAATGGCTTCTTTAAAAACTGAACAAGCGGCTCGGTGCCTGTGGCTGAACGGGCTAAGGCACCAGCCACGTACACCTGAGCTGGCGGGTTCGAATCCAGCCTGGGCCCGCCAAACAACAATGACGGCTGCAATCAAAAAATGGCCAGGCATTGTGGCGGGCGCCTGTAGTCCCAGCTACTTGGGAGGCGGAGGCAAGAGACTCGCTTGAGCCTGGGAATTAGAGGTTGCTGTGAGCTGTGATGCCACAGCACTCTAACCAGGGTGACAGCTTGAGGCTCTGTCTCAAAAAAAAAAAAAAAAAATAAAAACTGAACAAGCTACATTACAAGCCAGTGGAAATCATCCCCCTGGACCATGGTAATAGGCAAGGTGTAATGTCATTGCAAAACCAGTAATATAATAAAACATTTGGAGAAATGTTTGCTTGTCTACCAAAACCAGATGAAGTGGGCAGAAGTGAAAGAGATTAGTCTGTATCATTCCTACTCATATTAACCTAGAGATTGCCTCTGGGCTGGGAACACTTTAGACTTTAGGGCCAAAGCAGCCAATAACCAGTACTTTAGGGCAATGTGCATTTATTGGAATACAAATGTCAAAAAAATTGCCCTCCCAGGTCAAAGAAAAATAAATATTTGGGCAGATCCCAAATCAGGACATACTTCCATGAGCAATATTTACATTTTGGTAATAATTGCATACTTTTTATTATTTTTGTTATTTATTCTTAGTGAAACAAGTTACGAATGCGGGCTCCTCATCACTCTCCTACTCATCTTTACAGACAGAGAGGCCCAAATGGCTGCAAGTAATTCAATTAGCACATTTCATTTATTTAAGTACACATTAGTATATTGATATGTATCATTGCTTCGCTAAGCTCTTAGGAGAATGAGCTTAGCCTGAAGAGGATGACATTAAAATTTCCAGTATGGCAATTGTTTTTAGTGCCATACTAAATAAGTTAGAACCACCTATGGAATTTTAAACAATATTCTTGCTCTGTCCCAACTCCTAAGGCATCTGTCTGGGGCAGAAGACAGGCATTGGAGAAATTGTAAAATTCTCTAGGTGATTTTCAGGTGTATCCAGGGAGACATGCGTTGAAGGAGACAAAGAGATGTTTGCGGTGCTGTGATAGTGATCTACTAACTCCCTGACAAACACAAGGCATTAAAAATCAGATTGCAGTTGATTTTAAACTTAAAGGATGCATAAAACTACTCCAGGTGAGGAAGAAATCACATGAAGTTGGAAGGGCTTTTGAACCAGGTTAGCCACATGGCCAGATCTGGCTGATGCTGACTTCTAACTGCCTTACCCGGCCTTAACTTACCTGGGCCTGTCAGCGCAACCCGTCATCGTCTCCACCTTGCACAAGTCTACCGGTTTCCCCGTCATCATCTCCACCTTGCACATGTCTACTGGCTTCCCAGTTCTTTTCTGCATAAACACACTCTCTTTTTAGAAGCCCACTGTTCCCAACTGCAACAAAAAATAGTTTATTTTAAGAAATCATTTACATTCCCCAGTCAAGCCATTCCCCAGTGGCTTCATAATAAACCTGAAGTCCAAACTACCTAATTTAGTAGATAAGATCCCACATTATTTGGACCTGACATTCCTCCAGCCTCATTTTAAGCTTCCTGCACACCCTCTGCGACCCAGGTCAAGGGTCCTATTCATGTCGGATTTGTTTTATTCCCTGTGCAAACCAGGCTCACCCTTCTCAGGACCTCTGCAGAGGTGGTTCCTCCTCTTGGCATGCCACTCACACTGCCTCTCAGTCCACCTTTGACCTAGAAAATTCTACTAATGATTAAATCTCAACTTCAATACCCCTACCACGCAGGTTTCCCGAATGACACCTTCCAAGTAAGTTAGGGGTACCTGTTACTCGTCCCCAAGGCCAGAGTTCTCCTCTCCCTTGTGACATCAGTCTCTGGACCTTTGCAGACTGTAAACTTCATGAGGATAAGACTCTTACTAATTCCTCCCTGCATTATTATCCTTTTGCATATACCTGGGATTTGATAGATGACTGGCAAATAATAGTTCAAACAGTTCACACATACAAAAAGGGCAATCCAACTTACTTTTTCACTCCACAATTTCACACTGATCACAATCTGAGCAGGATCAGCTAAAATTTGGGTGAAACGATACATCACTCTTCTTCTCTCTCTGCTCCCTTTTTCTCTCTTCCTCTCCTTTCCATTTTTCTTCAAGAGTTTAGCTTTTTGTACAAATACTTGCACTTGTATAAAAGGAAGGAATAATCTTTATTAACAACAATAATATTTTATTTATTTAAAAACTGAACAGGTGCCACATCTTGATTGCAATCAGGATAAGAGAAGAAAGAGTTAAATGTTTTATATACCGTTAATCATTGGATTCTCTTCCTTTCACACTAACTTTCCCATTTTTAAGATGAAGAAATTGAGACTACAAAAGATAATTACTTCCCCAAAGTTCATAACTAATAATTGAACTACCAGGGTAATGACCAGTATTTATGGAACTCTCCACTGCTATGTCAGACCTACGAGAAAGAGGTAAGTCGTTTTCAATAGACCTTCTGCCTCTCTCCCACATGAGAAGCTATCTAAGGTGTCTTAAGTTTGTATTGCTTTTTACATGGCAGATTTCAGGTATTAATAATATATTTCAGTTAATTATGTCCATAAGAATAAAATATTACTCATATTACCATTTCTTGCCCCCTTGTCTCAGAACCCTTTAAAAAATTGCATTCATTCATCCATTCAATAAACATCTGGTGCTAGGAATATAATTCTGAATTGCTTGCAGAAAATTAATATTATTAATCATAAAGACATTTTCTTAAGATTCTGCATTTGGTTATACTTCATTTCTTTCTGAGCTTCGGAATTAGATTCCATTATGCAATACCTAGAATACAGTTGGTAATTCTTGCATATGGATGAAATATAAAAGGGCTTGCTGACATCTGAGCTATGGGGAATAAAGAAGTGAACTGGTAAAACATATCCTAATATCCTAACCCTCTAAATAGATAAAATGTATCAGATCACATTATGGTGGTCCTTGAAAACTAAATGTAAAGTCTTTTAATACCAGTTCAATCAAAACCATATGTTCTAGATAGTGTCACAGAAAAACTGACCTAATATTAACTCTATGCACATCCACAAACGTTAAAAAATATTCATTATTCCAGCAACTATGTGATTTCCAAATTTCAAATGATTCCTGACAAGAATTACCTGTGACTAACTCAAATCCAAATCTTCCCTCTTTTTTCCTCTTCCCTGCAAAACCTGTAAGTGAGTTAATTATTAGTTAGCTCCTAGTATAATTCCCAAGGTGGATTGCTTATTATCTCTTACCATTACAAGGCTTTATCTAGAAAGAAAGTGCTGCAACAACAAATATCTCTCAAAGGCAATATCTGGACAGACAATTCTATTAATTATTACTGTGTTTATCGATTATTATTTAATCCCAAACTTTGACAGGGTTTCACCTATGTCAGTTTGCACAAACTGCCCTAGCAAAGAAAATATCCATTTAGGAAAACTGTTGGCAACATAGCTCTTCATTAAAGAGAAATGGGACTAAAAGTCAAACCCATAAAAGTGCTTCCTTAGAGTTGAAAAAAATGCTATATGAAGTGAAAACACAAGAAATTAAAGGGGCTGGAAGTGCCAGACGAATTAGGAGAAGTGGCTCAAGACAGACATTGTAAGCAGTTCAATTGTTTTAAAGCTTACTTTTGTACTTCTACATTTAGTAATGATGAAGTAATTGACCCCAAATTATAAACAACTATAATACTGGACTACTTACGAAATAAATGTTTTCAGATGTTTCACAGTATGGAGTGCAGAATGATAATCCTAAAATGCAAGGAGAAAAAGAGAGTTAGTTCCATAATAGCTCCTGCTTTTTCCTTGGAGGCTCTTTCCAGACTGATGTATAGGGACAGAGGGTTTTAACATAACATAGCGATATCATTGAGTTCAGCAGACAGAAATCAGATTTCTGGACTCTTGGAGGGTCTGGAGTTTATGGGGCAGAGTACCAGAGAGAAAAGGACAGTACAGGAAATAAATCTTAGAAATCATGATAGAGTGTCTCCTTGAGTTTTTAACCAAACACTTAAATTCACAGGCTAAGGGAAAGACTTAGTAAAGAGAGGCAAAAACAAACAAACAAACAACAACAACAACAACAAACTGCCAGTAGAAGAACACAAAAAGTTAACAGGTAAGGGTACTACAGAAATGTCCACAAGTCATGTAGACATTTGATTTACAAACAATCACAGAGAAGACATTCCACTCACCAATCCAAGAATTTAGGAAAGACCACAAAGAGCTCCCTTTGCAGAAAGGCTCATAGAAACTTACAGCAATTCCCACTGTAGATCCATCCTCCCAAGGTTTAACACAGCTTCAGAAAGATCAAACTTCACACAAGTACACTACCTGTCTATCTAAATATAATGCAACATCCTCTTTAAAACAATCTAAAAATAGAAATGAAGTAGCTTTTAAAAGATGCATTAAAATATAGCAAGATAAATATATTTCAAATAATTAGGAACAATTGGATATCCACATATTCAATAATTTTAACTGATTTCTCACTCCAAATATAAAAAGTAATCCAAAATAGATTCTAGATACAAATGTGAAACCTAAAATTATTAAAATTATGGAATAGAATATAGGAGAAATCTTTGGGACCTGAGGTTAAACAAAGATTTCTTACATATAACAGCAAAATCATAATGAATAAGCCAAAATAATAATTAGTTTCATTAAATTAGAAACTTTTTTTTACTAAAAAGGCACTGTTAATGTAATGGATATCAGACTCAGAGAAAAAATATTTTAAAATATCTGATGTGCAACTTGGATTCAAAATATATAAAAGTCAAACAATGCAATAAAAATGAACAGAAGACGAACTAGTTCTTCAAAAATTTCAAAGCCTACATAAAATAGACCAATTTTTTAAGAAATAAAAATGTAAAAACTCACACAAGAAGAAATAAACAATTTAAATAGGCCTACATGCATTAAAGAAATAGAGTCTCACCTTGAGTAGCCAAAGTGAAAGGATCAGCTGAGGCCAGGAATTAGAAACCAGCCCGAACAATAAAACCAGGTCTCATCTCTACAAATATTTTTT
Source organism: Perodicticus potto (assembly GCA_963574655.1). Classification (NCBI taxonomy): domain Eukaryota; kingdom Metazoa; phylum Chordata; class Mammalia; order Primates; family Lorisidae; genus Perodicticus; species Perodicticus potto. Next base: position 17,094 of record CAUYRH010168090.1, on the reverse strand, counting down.
TGAGGAAATGAATGAGGTGTGGTGGCACATGCCTGTAGGTCTAGCTACTTGGGAGACTGAGGCAAGAGAAGCATTTGAGCTCAATAGTTTGAGATTACAGTGAGCTATGATCAGCTGCTGCACTCCAACCTGGGTGACAACAGTGAGATCCAGGGAGAGGAAAGAAGGGAAATAGAAGGGAAGGAAAGGGAAGGGAAGGGAAAGAATCAATAATATAACCTCTAAAACTGAAAGAACCAAGGCCAGATGGGTTCACTGGTGAATCCTACCAAATATTTAAGGAAGAAATGGTGCCAATCCACTACAATATCAGCAATTAGAAGCAAAGGAAATGTTTACTATTCCAATGAGGAATACTTCCCCATCATATGCATCCAGCATTACCTTAATACCAAAATTAGAAATACATTACAAAAAATAAAACTACACATTAATATCTCTCATAAACATAGGTGTGAAAACCCTCAACCAAATATTAGCAAAATAAACCCAACAATGTATATGAAGAATTAGACACAGTAACCAAGCTAGAATCATCCCAGCTATGTGAGTCTGATTCAACATTGAAAAACAAAGTAATGTAATCCATTGCATCAGCAAACTAAAGAAGAAAAATTACATGATCATGCAAATAGAAGAAGAAAAAGCACAATATAACACTCATTCATGATTTAAAAAAAACTCAAAGTAAAGCAGGAATAGAAGTAAACTATGCCAAGGTGATAGAGAATAGTTACCAAAAAAAAAAAAAAAAAGTAGCAAATGTAATATGTAATGGTGAGAAATTTTGAGTTTCCCCATTAAAATCAGGAATAAAGAAAATATACCTACCACTGGCCTTCAAAATTGTACTGCAAGTCCTAGCTAAAACAAAAGACTAGAAAAAGAAATAAAGGTATAAAGATTAAGAAGGATGAAAAAATTGTCTTCAATCATGGACATTATTATTTATGAAGAAAATAGTAAAGAATCAACGAAAAAATGCTTCCTGTAACTAATAAGCAGTTATAGCAACATTGCAAGAGAGAAGGTAAATATACAAAATGCAATTGATTCCAGGAATGAACAAGTTGAACTTGATATGAAAAATTGCCATTTACATTAGCATCCCCCCCAAATAAAACATTTAGGTAGAAATATAACAAAATATGTGCAAAATCTATATGAGAAGAACTATAGAGTTCTAATGAGACAAGTCAAAGAACTAGATTAATGAGAGATATTCTGTGTTCATGGATAGGAAAATTCAATTCTGTCAAGATGCCATTTTCTTTTAAACTTCATTTACAAAGTCAATGCAATCCCAGTAAAATTCCATTATGTTATTTTGTGTGTCTCAACAAGGTAATTTTAAAGTGTATGTGAATAAGAAAAAGGTCCAAAATAGACAACAAAATACGGAATGATAAGAATAAAGTTGGAGCACACTGCCTAACTTCAGGAATAACTCTAAAGCCACATACACAAAAGTTAACTCAAAATGGATGTAAGATCCAAAACTATAGTTCTTAGAAAACCTAAGACAAGATCTTCTGGACAGTGGCCTAGACAAGAATTTATGACTAAGACCCTAAAAGCCAATATAACAAAAACAAAAATGGGACTTAATCAAAAGCATCTTCACAGCCAAAAACATAACCAACAAAGCAAACAGACAACTGATAGATTGGGAGAAAATATTCACAAACTATACATCTGAGAAAGGACTAATATCCAGAACCTATAGGAAACACAAACAAATCAGCAAGAAAAAAACAAATAATCCCATTAAAATGTGTGCAAAACTCATGAACAGACATTTTTCAAAGAAGATATACAATGGCTAACAAACATGAAAAAATAGTCAACATCACTAATCATCAGGGAGGTGACAGTTATCTCTCTCACAATGAGATCCCACCTTACCCCAGAAGGATGACCATTATTAAAAACTTAAAAAGCAATAAATATTGGTGTGATAAGGGAACACTTATATACTGTTGGTGGATGTAAATATAAATTAGTACAACCTTTATGGAAAACAGTCTAGGGATTCCTCAAAGAACTAAAAGTAGACCTACCATTCAATCCAGCAATTCCACTACTGGGATTCACCCAGAAGAAAAGATATCATTATATCAAAAAGATACCTGCACCCATATGTTTACTACAGCATAATTCACAATTGCAAAGATATAGAATCAACATAAGTGCCCATCAGCTGAGGAGTAGATAAAGAAAACGAGGTGAAATACACATTGTAGAATACCACTTAGTCATAAAAAATGAAATGAAGTCTTTTGCAACTTGAATGGAACTGGAGGCCATTATCCTAAGTGAATTATTTCAGGAATGTAAAAGCAAATACCACATGTTATCACTTATAAGTGGGAGCTAAATGATGAATGGGTCTGCATGATCATACAGACTTGTATAATGGTCACTAGGTACTCACAAGGGAGAAAAGTGGAAGGGTGGGGATGAAAAATTACCTATTGGGTACGATTTATACTGTTCAAGTGATGGGTACATTAAAAGTCCTGATTTTACCACTACACAATTCAACTGTATAGTAAAAAGTTTCTTGTGTCCTCTAAATTTATTGACATAAAAAATAAAATCAGCTTATGCTTGCTCCCTTATTTAAAAAAAAAAAAAAAATCTGCTCTGCAAAAGACACTGTCAAGAGAATGAAAAGACAAGCCACAGAATGAGAAAATATTTATAAAATACATATCTGATGGGTGATTATCCAAAATATACAAATAACTCTTAAAACTCAAAAAAAAAGAACCCAATTAAAAAATGAACTGAAGACCTTCACAGATGAAGATACACAGTTCATACTGGTTCAGACTGGATCAGACCAGTTCACAACGGTTTAGAATGGTTCACCAGATGAGACCAGATCAAACTGGTTCAGACCAGATCAGACTGGATCAAACCAGATCAGACTGGATGAGAATGGTTCAGACCAGATTAGACCAGTTCAGACTGTTTCAAACTGGATCAGACCAGTTCAGAACGGTTAAAAATGGTTCAGATCAGTTCAGACTGGTCCAGACCAGTTCAAACCAGTCCAAACTGGATTAGACCAGTTCTGACCAGATGCAATTATAATCAAAACAGCACAGTGCTGGCACAAAACAGACCACACTGACAAGTGGTTCAGGATAGGAAGCCCAGAAACAAACAAACACACTTATAGTTGATAGATTTTCAATAGCATTCCTAAGAGCACACAATAGGGAAAGAACAGTCTCTCTCTCTCTAATTTATTTTTTTGCAAAAGAGTTTCACTGTGTCTATCGGGGTAGAGTGCTGTGGCATCATAGCTCACAGCAACCTCAAACTCTGGGCTTAAGTGATCCTCTTCCCTCAGCCTCTCGAGTAGCTGGGACTACAGGTACCCACCACCATACCTGGCTAATTTTTCTATTTTTGGTAGAGACAGGGTCTCACTCTTGCTCAGGCTGTTCTCAAACTCCTGAGCTCAAGAGATCCTCCTGCCTTGACCTCCCTGACTGCTGGGAGTACAGGCATGAGCCACGGTGTCCGTACAGAGCAGTCTCTTCAATAAATGTTACTAAGAAAATGGGTTATTCACATGCAAAAGAGTGAAACCAGATTCTTATCTTACACCAAGTACAAAACTCAACTAAATATATATCAAATACTTAGGTATAATACATGAAATCATACAACTTCTAGAAAAAAAAATCCAAAAATATCTGGGCAACATTTTTTCATATGTTTTTCCAAAAGCACGGGCAACAAAAAGCAAAAGACAAATGGATGGCCCAAAAATTTGTGCAGCAAAGGAAACAATTAACAAGTTTAGAAACTGCCAACATACTGGAAGAAAATTTTTGTAAGCCATACACCTGATTAGGGTTAATATATAAAACATCTAAGGAACTCAAAACACTCTATAGCAAGAAAACAAAGAATTCCATTTAAAATGGGAACAGGACTGGAACACTCATTTCCTGAAAGAAGACCCAGAAATGGCCCAGTGGTAGATGAAGAAATGCCCAAGCTCCCGAATCATCAGGGAGATGCAGCTCAAATGTCAGAGCAGGAAGAAGAGACGAGGGCTGGGCTGAGACCAGCGCAGAGGCTGGCAGAGTAAGAGCAAATGTGAACGTCTAACTAGGGAGATTGATAACACAAACAAGAACTGGCTTCAACCAGCGTGTCACCCTGAATGAACTTTGGCTAATTACAGCATCATTTGCATTGTGGTTTTTAAAATTCCTCTACCCTTGAAATCATCATAACAATTCTTACACAACTATATATAGTATGAATGTAGAAAAGAACCCAATTCTAGGAATTACTACCAACATTCTTAGTAAAAGCCACCCCCTTAGCCATCAACATTCCTCCCATCAATTAGTGAGACTCCTTACTCTCAGAGCAGTTCCTCTTTTCAGCCTTTCTGGCCTTTTTTTCTTGAGAGAGCAGAGCCCAGTAACAAAGCACAAAGAAATATCTCTTGACACCTATTAGGGTGGCTGTTTTCAAAAAGATGAAAGATAAAAAGTGTTGGCAAGGATCACAGAGAAAAGAGAACTCTTGTACATTGTTGGAGGCATGTAAATTAGTATCACCATCATGGGAAACAGTGTATGGATCTAAGAGTAGAAGAACTGCCATACAAACCAGCAATCCCATTTGGGTGTACACAATCAAGAGACTGAAATCAATGTCAAAGAGACATCTGCACTCCTACTTCATGCATTGCAACTTCAGTCACAATAGCCAAGATGTGGGGTCAACCTAAGTGTCCACCAGCAAAAGAATCAATTTAAAAAATGTGGTATATAGGCACAATGGAATGAAATCCTGTCATGTGCAACAACATGGATGGATCTGGAGGACATTACATGAAGTGAAATTAGCCAGGCACAGAAAGATGAATATTGCATAATTTCACTTAAATGTAGAATCTAAAATATTAAACTCATAGAAGTAGAGCATAAAATAATGGTTACCAGAGGCTAGGTGGGGAAAGGAGGGAACAGAGAGTCAGTATCCAATCAACAGAAAGAATAAGTTTTGAGATCTCTTGCACAGCAGAGTGACTACAGTCAATGATACTGTTTTATATATTTCCCAAGAATAATTAAGAAGGTAAATTTTAGATGTCTTATCATGAAATATAAGTAAGCAAAGTGATAGATATGTTTATTAGTTCTAATTAATCATTCCAAATTGTATACATACATGAAAACATTGTGTTGGACCTCATAAATGTATATAATTATTATTTGTTAATTAAAACAATAATGTTAAAAACTTTTTCAAATAGTTGATAGCAGGAGTGGAGGAAGAGAGATATGAGTCAGTGCAGCACAGAGGTCTGGGAGGTAGTGCAGCTACACTAGGTGGGTGATACATGTTGTAAATGTGTCTAAATTCATAGAGTGAACAACACCAAGAGTGAACACTAATGTAGACCATGGACTTTGGGTGATTATGACATGTGGATGTATGCCCCTCAGTTGTAAAGAATGCACTCCTCACGCGGGGATGTTGGTGCTGGAGAGGCCTGCATGTTGATATGTGGATGCATGTCTCTCAGTTGTAACAGACACACTCCTCAGGTGGGGATGTTGGTGCTGAAGGGGCCTGCATAATGATCTGTGGATGAATGTCCCTCAGTTATAACAGATACACTCCTCAGGTGGGGGACGTTGGTGCTGGAGGGGCCTGCATGATGATCTGTGGATGTATGTCTCTCAGTTGTAATAGACGTACTGTTCAGGTGGGGATGTTGGTGCTGGAGGGGTCTGCATGATGATATGTGGATGTATGTCCCTCAGTTGTAAAGGATCCACTCCTCAGGTGGGGATGTTGGTGCTGGAGGAGTCTGCATGATGATCTGTGGATGTATGTCCCTCAGTTGTAACAGACACACTCCTCAGGTGGGGATGTTGGTGCTGGAGGGGCCTGCATGATGATCTGTGGATGTATGTCCCTCAGTTGTAACAGACACACTCCTCAGGTGGGGATGTTGGTGCTGGAGGGGCCTGCATGATGATCTGTGGATGTATGTCTCTCAGTTGTAACAGAGGTACTGTTCAGGTGGGGGATGTTGGTGCTGGAAGGGCCTGCATGATGATCTGTGGATGTATGTCTCTCAGTTGTAACAGAGGTACTGTTCAGGTGGGGGATGTTGGTGCTGGAGGAGCCTGCCCAAGGGTCAGGAGGAGGGCATTGTGAGTTATATCTGTACATTTCTCTCAGTTTTACTGTGAATCTAAAACTGCTCTAAAACATGAAGTCTATTAAAGAAATACAGCTGACTCATACAAAATCTGGATTTTTCTCCCCTCAAAATGGACAACAAATATGAGCAAACACTTTGCTAAGGAGTATAGAGAGATTGCAAATAAGCAAAAGAAAAGATGTTCACCATCATTAGGGAAATGCAAATTAAAGCCACAAGATGAGGTACCAATATACAACTACCACATGTGGAACAACTATAACTCTCATAGACCACAGGGTAGAATATTAAATTTTACAACTACAACCATTTTGGAAAATGGCTTGAAAATTTCTTATAAAAAGCTTACTAGCATATTGCAGCCACATACCATATGTTCCAGCCATTCCACTTCAAGATCTTTACCCAAGATAAATGAAAGCATACTTCTAAACAAAGACTTGGGCACAGATTTTCATAACAGCTTTATTTGTAATAACCAAACACTGGAAACCACCCACATGTATATTCAAAGATGAATAGATAGCAAACAAATTGTGGTATAACAATACTTTGGAATACTATTCAGCAATAAAAGAAATCATCTTTTTTTTATGCTACAATATGAATGAATCTCAAAATAATTATGCTAAGAGAGGGAAGCCAGAGAAAATAGTGTACTCTTCATTATAAAGGGTGAAAATGTGGACATAGGAAGAATGCCACATTCTTCTTATAAGTTTCCATGCTCATAGGAAGAATGCCACATAAAACATGAAGGGAGACATTGGGGTGATACTTTTACAATACAAGGAATGCCATAGATCGCCAGTAAACCAACAGAAGCTAAGGGAGATACAGATCACATTCTACCTCAAGCCTCAGAAAAACTAACCTTGCCATATCTCAAACTTGCAGTTTCCAGAACGATGAGACAATAAATTTCTGTTGTTTAAGCTACCTTTGTTAAGGTAGTCCTAGTAAACTTATACAATATTTATATTTTGGAAAAAGAATAACAGTATAATATTAATGATATAAGTTTCTATTTTAAGTTGTTAGAAACACATTTGAAAAACAGTAAGCAGAATAAATGAGAGAACAAAGAAATAGTGGAAGTTAATCAACTAAAAATGGGTAAATGAGAAAAATCAATGAAATCTGGACTAATGAAATCAAATCAATTAAGTCTAGACTGATTAAAAAATCAAGAGAGAAATCCCAAAATACCAACAGAGAAGTACCATCCTCATGAATCCAGTATTGGTTCAAGGTTAATTCCCTCTACATCAACACATACAAAGTAATTACCATAAAACCCCCACCAGTTTCCTTGTTTCAACATGGAAAAGCAAAGGGTGTAGAGCAGCCACTATAACCTTGAAAAAAAATTAAAAGGAGCACGTGGGAGAGAGAAACTGGTCACCATAAGGAACTAATGTCCATTCACGGATACAAGCCCCATCTGTGAAAATTAAGTCAATTTAAAGAAGTGGTCTATATAGGGAGGGGTTACTATAAGGTCTTTTACAAAACGTTGAATGGAATTGGAACCCATTGTCCTAACTGAGGTATCTCAGGAGGGGGAAAATACTGCATGTTTTTGCCTATAAATGAGAGGTGAGTAATGGGTATCCATGGTCTCACAGATGGGATGAGAGATTCTGAAGTCTTGGAAGCAGGGAAGGCGGATGGGAGGAGGATGAAGGATCTAAAGTTACCTATCGGTTACAATAAATACTATTTGGGTGACAGGTATACTAAAAGTCCTGACTTCACCACTACACAATTCATACATGGAACAAAATCCACTCCTACCCCTTAAATCTATTGAAATTAATCAGAAAAGTAAAAGTAGAGTTGAATTAAAAAAAAATGAGTGCATCTCAAAAACATTATGCCGAATGAATGAAACCTTATACAAAGAACTATGGTCTGTAGTATTATTCCATTTATATAAAATCCATGTAAGAATCAAAAACAAAAAAATAAAATTTTCAGGTGAATGTATTTCTCTGGTTGAGGTTGAGATTGAGAAGGCATATAAGTAATCTTACTTGGCTGATAGAAGTCATGTATATTATAATGTGTGGGTAATGCATCTTACATAATTTCCAATATTCAGCAAGCTGTGAATTTAATATTTGCATATTTCATTAGATTCAAATTATACTTCAATTTTGCATGATACAATTCATCTATCTATATAACAAAAAAAAACTTTACCCCCTAAATATTTTTAGATTAAAAAAAAAAAGAAGTTTTTTATGTTATATTAAGCATGTGATACAGAATCGCCTGCTCAGCAAATTAGTACAAATACATAATCACTTTATGAAGTTTTCTACATTCTGAATCCAAGGAATTAATTTCTCATTCAGATAGACAAACTTGGTCACCATAATTTACATGTTCAGCCTTGAGAAGAAAGGGTGATCCCAGAAGAATTACAGAATTTCCAAAAACTCATGCAATGTTCCAGGTTTGAATTAGCATGTTTAATATTACAGAAAAATCAAGGATATCCTGTGCAGCACATCATTTTTAATTTCAAATACATCTGTAGTATTACATCTACAGATGTAGTAATACATCTGTAGTAAAGTCCAATTCAAACTCCTCTCAAAATACTCTGTCTCTCAGAGGTTTTTCTTCAGGGGAACATTTTTATCACATTATAAGATTTTTTCACTTCTATAAATTTTAGTTATTTTTGATTTAACATTTTATCTGGTAAATTATGACATCCCTTGTGTTCACACATGCTTTCAAATCCCTTTTATGTAATACATTAAAATATCATTATATAGTCTGTGCAAATATTTCCAAATCTTAATTATTTGAGAATCTCAGTAAATTTGTACTTTTTTCTCTGATTATTTCATACCTCCAGTCTTCACAAAGACAGGCTATGATGAAATATCTGGGGGGACAGTTTTTATTCTATCACTGAGTGCCCAGGTGAAAGGATGTCTATTTATTTACATTTTGCTTTCTTTGAGTTTACCACTTCTCTCAGGATGAATTCATAGCTTTTTGGAAGTCCCAAATTTATGCATTTCCTCACTAGAAAACTGACCTTGAGTGTGCCCAGAGTGCTCCTTATCACTGCACTAGGTCCAGACGTCGGCTGGCAACCTCAGGCAGCTGCCATGCTGAGTCACTCACTGCTCTGGGACAGCAACTTCACTTTGGGTTTCTCATCCTTTGAGGAGTACTCTCACCCTTTATCCAGGTCAATGAAGAGTTTTGTGAAGCTTTTTTTATTTTTTAATATTATGTCCATAATTTTAACTCCATTCTCATTTTTTTTTAAATTATCTAAGGCAAATGCTAACAGAAGCTAAATGGCAAGAGTTTCCAACATTTTATTGTAAATTTTTGGATCAAATCATTTTAACCCTCTTGATGGACTCCAGGGGTGTTCAGCCTGTAGCCCACAGGCCACATCTAGATTATGTGAACACTGTTTTGCTTATCTGTGTTGTCAGATATCACAAATATTATGCACAGACCCTATTTTTACTCATCAGCTCTCATTAGTGTCTATGCGTTTAACCTAAGGCTCAAGGCAACTCCTCTACCAATGTGTTCAGAGAAAACAAAAGGTTGGACACCCCTGGACACACTGATCACAAAGAATAGTCTTTGAAGAGATCGGCCTCCTTCTTCCCACTCTGTTCTATCTCACTTAACATTGACTTCTAAATACAGAAAAGTATTCATAAGAAATATTTGATAGGAAGTAGAAAAATATCTCTGACTGGAGGAGAGATCATATGTTCCGCCAAGGAAAATACTGAATAGATGATAGTGACTCTTGAAGACAGAAGTATATGGTATAAAAAATTGACACTCTGTCTTATAGAAAAACACTGAGGAACAGCAATTCTCCAAATGAGAAAGCTCTGGATGGCCTTTTATAAATACTCTTCTATCCAGGCCTACATTCAACTTCATCAGTCATTTTCTAAGCATTAATGAATGTCCATATATTTTGTGTATATAAAACAAAATAAAATATAATCCCTGGTTTCACAGTGTTTATTGTATAACAAGGAGAACAAATATATGAAAATGATCATTGTGTACTAATGCACTACAGCAGTCTACGAAAAGAGTAGTTTTGGAAATTTATCAAAATGAGAAATGATTTGCTACAGAAGATCACGTTTCAATAGGTATTTAATGAATTAGTGAGTGAATCAATGAATGCTCACCCACACAGCATGGTTTGAATGCTCTTTCCTCTTTTAAGACCATTATGCAAATCTTATTACGGTGGGTAATTTTTTCATTCTGTTTCTTGTTTTATCTCTCTAATTTTTTTTAAACTACATCTTTACAAAAAATCTTATTATTTTTTAAAGGAATTTTAAATATCACAGATTAAAAGAAGAATGTGTGTAAGATATTATAGACATTTTTCACGATGGTGGGAACATTCTTCTTGAAAATACTCCACAAATATAAAATTGCTTGCCACTTTATACTGCAGAGAAAGAACATTTTCCAAATACTAAAATTCCTTCTCTTCCGGGAGTGATGGCCCACTCCTATAATCCCAGCACTCTGGGAGGCTGAGGAGGGTGGATTGCCTGAGCTCACAGGTTTGAGACCAGCATGAGCAAAAGCGAGACCCAGTCTCTAAAAGTAGCCAGGCCTTGTGGCAGGCAACCGTAGTCCCAGCTACTCGGGAGGCTGAGGGAAGAGAAACGCTTGAGCCCAAGAATTTGAAGTTGCTGTGAGCTATGATGCCACAGCACTCTGCCGAAGGTGACAAAGTGAGATTCTGTCTCAAAAAATAATAATAAAATAAAATTCCTTCTCTAATATCTCCCAATTAACATACTCTCCCACTTATCGTCTGTCTGCATTCTCTGCAGTTTTTATCTCTAGGTAAGGTTTTCTGATTTTGGCTAAAATGTATGAAGCTATAGACTGATCCTAGAGGAGATTGTCTGGTTCAGCAGAAGCCAAGGAGAGGTGAAGCCTACAGGATGGTGAAGGTCAGAACGGAAGGAGGAAGGAGGCCTGGCCTGGGCTCAGCTCTGCTCCATTTGTGCACCCTGAAATGTCCACATAACAGGCAGGTTTCTTCATTTCAATGAAATGAAATGTCTAAGTGTTATGACTAACTATGTCTGCCCAGTAGGTTCTGATTGACAGGGTATATATAATACAAAGTCACATGTGTTATATATTTTATAACTGATTAGAAGATGAAAGATAAACACTATTTCCTAAATGCAATTTTCCTACTGCAGAGAGTCTTTGAAAAAATGAGTCATTGAAATGGGAAAAACACTAAAATTCATCTTTAGCATCAAAATATATATATTAACTGATAATCTTGTCTATATTTTGTATTTCCCTAAATAGAAGGTTAAAGCCCCAAATGGTAAAATTAGTGGCTCAAAATCATATAAGATGCTACTAGAAAAACCAGGTATGGACCCTACTTTTCATGGTCTTCTGCTTCTTTGAAGTGTTCACACATATCTCCATGTAGTTAATTTGTTAATCACATTATAATTTTAAAGCAAAGCATAGGCTTTTAATATATTAAAAACAAAATAGAAGTAGAAACATGATAAACTGTGTGAAAAGGAGAGCTCCACATTCCTGGTGCATATCATCACAATACCTAATTTGCTTATAGCGTCAAAACTTTCTAAAGCTCTATCAACTCTGATCTTGCATTTCATCTCATCAGCAACCTTATAATGTGATTTCATTTTATAAATGGATAAACTGAATGGAAGTGCATCAGCATACCTGCTGTCATTAGGCATCAGAGACAAGTGCTATGACATCAATGGTGGTAGAAGGTGCGGGTAGGCTCTTCGGACTGGGAAGCTCTGTGCTTGGACCTGGCCCTTGGTCTACCTTAACAATGACATAAATCTTCTGAACTTACTTTTTCTCATCTGTTATAAGCAGAAGATATTGGCACCAATAAACTCACAGTGTTTTGATAAAGATCAAAGAACTTCCTACATGGGTAAAAATGTGTAAACAAAAACTTATAATATTCATTATAATTATTTTGGTACACTTAGAGAATTAAGGAAATAAATAGCTAAACAACCAGAAAGCAAAACATTGCCTTCAGTTCAGTTCAATCCATCTCTACCTTGCAACTGCATTTACCATTCAGCAGGTTCCTCCATTAAGGGAGAAAATGACAAGGTCATCCCTAGCTCACTAGAAACACCTGTGCTTCCCCCTCAGTGTTCCTCAGACATGTTTGGTGATGAGAACGCAGATTCTTTTTTCAGTAGATTTGAAGTAGGGCCAGTGGACCTATATTTTTAACAAGCCTTGCAGTTGATATAAATAATCTAAAAAGTTTTGTAACAGCGCCTGAAGCGACAAGCAAAGTCTAGACAGCTCTCTGAGAGTGGGAAGCAGAGGGACCCACACTCTCTGAGTCAGGCAGCATCCTGTGCCAGAGTTTAGGGTGTGAGGCTCAAGTTCACAGTCATAGTCTTACTGCTTTCACACCAGCATTCCAAAGTTCTTGATGTTCTAAGAACATGTCCCTTAATACACAAAATAGCCAAAGCATGCAAAACTAGTAAGCACTTCTCCGAAACTGAGAACACGAAAACATAAAAATATACACAAGGTAGGTAATGAAAGGAGACATATGTGTATTTGATATAATTACTTTAAATAAGTGAAGAACCAGAAAACCCTGTAGCCACAGTGGACATCTCTCCTGTTGAATGATGAAGACAAATGCCCTCCTCCAAGGGAGGATGATATTCTCCTACCCAGGAAACTGTGGCTGCCCAGGGCTAAGTCCCTGGCACAAGCTGGATTAAGCAGCATTTCTGTTAGATTTTTGAGTGTGAGACCAAGACAGGAAGCTTTCAGTGGCTGCTAAGCAGGAGGTGTGAGCCTGTGGCTCCAGCTTACGAGTTTTCCACCTGCTTCCCAGTTAGTCCCAGACACAGCAACAGCCATGATGTTCCTGCCTGTTTGTTGAATTTGCAAAACAAATAAAACAAAACAAATCACCACTTTCCTTTATCCCTAGTTAGGTGTCTGCCCCATGCAACTGGAGGAATACACAATAAATTGTCAGACACATTCAGATGCAAAACAAATAGCCCCTAAATATTCACTCCCGGGATTTGGAACTTTGACAACAAAAACAAAGACTTTAGGGGCAAAATGGACTGTTTCTTCACTAGTGGTAGTTCATGAATGTCAAAACAAAATATTTTTTCTTCATTTGAAAGGTATAAAGTTAAAATTATATGAATAGCACCTACTGTTGTAGCTAGCATTTTTCAATATTGTCGTTGAACATGCCTGCTATAACAAACCCAGGCCAGTACAGCAAAATTGTGCGGCAGAAAGTAAGTATTAGATCACTCATGTCTCTGTAATTCCAGACATGCCTTTATTCTTCAACAGGATTGCAAAAATATGTCCTATCTAATCATTCAGGCTACATTTTTCTCTCTTTCTCCATATATGTGTGTATTATATGTATATGTAAATATACAATTATAAAGATGAAATGATGTACTACATAAATATGTACTACATACTTTGAAACGAAGCTTATTTTTTGGTGCAAATAACCTGGGAATGCACATAAAATCCATAGTGGGATTTTTACTTCATTTAAGTAAATGTGCTTTGTTTGAAAGAGACTTAGATGCTTTAAGATGAACTTTTCCAGAGTGAAAATTTCTGGTGATTTTTAACAAGTTTATTCAAAATACCACTATTATGTAAAATCCATTCTCTCAATTATATTTTCAAATAAGAACATACAAGCAGCTGGAAAATATTCTTCTTAGTAACATATCACAAGAATGGAAGAAAAAGTATCCAATGTACCCAATACTTTTATGAAACCAGTTTATAATTACTCATATTTTCTTATGAACGACAGATCACAACTATGGCCTAGGATGAAGGAGAGAAGTAGAGGGGGATGGGTAGGGAGAAGGGAGGTTCAATAGAGGGAGGGTAAACGGTGGAACCACGCCTATGGAGGATATTGTAAGGGTGCAAGACAAATCTACCAAGTATAGATCATAATGTCTTAACACAACAATTAAGTAAATGAGGTGAAAGCTATATTAATTAGTTTGATGTAACCATTCCAAATTATATAAAAAAAACCAACACATTGTACCCCCCAAAAGCATAAATGTATTCATGATCTATGTGTATATGACTTAATAAAAGGGAAAAAAGAACATATAAGCAACATGCTATATTTCCACTGGACCTGCCTACACAATATCTTTTAGGAAAAATATGAAAGAAAAATTAACATTAATCTCTATTTTCTGTTCTTTATGGCCCTTTACACCACATTCTGAGACATATCCTAGTGTCTAATTTCTGACATAGCCACCTCTGATTCTCATGACTGTTGGTAGAAGAAAGCATAGGACTTTTCCTCATTACAGATAGAATTATGAGTTTTAGCTCAAATCAGAAATATTCAGTGTCTATGCAGAAGAGAAAAAATGGAAAGAACACATGAGTGGTTGTTTGTTTTTCTTTTTTCCCTAATAATTACTAAGGAAGAAAGCAGGCATAGGAAGATAGTCTGTAACATAAAGATTTGTCGTTAACCTTCAGCCTTTACTACCCAGGATGGTGTTAGAAGATGTACAGGCACCTGCAACCAAGGCATTACGAGTCATGGAACAGAGTTATTTGAAACAAATGGGAAAACTTATTTGTAATATATTCTGTTCTCTAGAGAAATTAAAAGAATGCAGAACATGCACCATTGGCATCTAGACATTCTTGATGCAGTATAAAGTTAACAAACGAATTAATAAAGCCTTAAATTTCACTCTTCTCTGTGCCATGTCAAATAACCAAACTAAAAAGAGCTTCCTTTCCCACTACATTGAACTCATCTATTGATTTTACTTTAAGTTATGCTGGGTTTAATTTAAATGTACACCAAATAATAACACCTAATGATTATCCTCCACGTAAAATGGGCAAGGATTAATTTATATTAATTTACTTAATCTTCAAAACAGTCTCATGAAGAAAATGAGTCATGGAGATTTAAGCAGTTTGGGAAATCTCATATAGGTACTCAGTATAATATAGCCAAGAAAACAACATAGGCAACTCAAGGTTCAGAGCTCATGCTTATTAATTTACTTAGAACCACCTTGAAAAAATAAAAGATATAAGATCACTTAGGAAGACAAATATAATACACAATGATTATGAATTCAAGTAGATAAGACTTCTGCTTCCAGTAAAAATGAGCTAAATAGACTGTACTAAATTTCTAACTGAATTCGACATATGGAACTAGAATGAGGGAGGAATCCCACTGAAGGGCCATGAGAAGTGATCTCTTTGTATCAAGCTTGATTATGTTTTTCAGTTAACCCCTTCGATGTGTAAGCTTGTATGCTAGCTACTTCACATTAGGTCATAGATTATTAATAACTCTTAATAAAATACAGAACTAGATTAACAAAAAACTAAAGTTCTGACTAAGGGCAAGTAGTAAAGCCAGAAAAAGAATTAAATCATCTGTAGGCTACAGCAAAGAACCAATAAAGTAGGGAACAATTATTTAATACTTGGCCAGTATCTGGGGGAGACAAACAGACTGGCTGGGGGTTTGAGAGCTCAGGACAAGATCTAGTGTCCCTGGCCTATCAAGTGTGCTGAGTTTTGGGGAATACCATTATCTAGAAGATTACATCCACAAAGTTAAGTTGAAATAAAAGTAAACAGCCAATAGGAAAATAATTCATTAGGAAGCCATTATACTAAAAGTTCCTGTGCCCTGGTTCCTGCATTCACAAATTTAATCTCAATTCAGTATAAACAGTCACATTGGAAGAAACAAAACTGAAGTCTAACCAATCAGGAATTGCCAACTAATCATTAACTAGAAACTTTCCACTGAAAATGATCCAAATAAGGTGTTTAAATAATTAATTTGGAAGTTACTGAGCTGAGATGGCTCCAGCACTTTGGGGACCTACATATGCAAACAAAATACTATTTAAAGTAAATAATAAAAGAATACTTGGGCAGCGCCTGTGACTCAAAGGAATATGAGCCCCATATGCCAGAGGTGGCGGGTTCTGACCCAGCACCGGCCAAAAGCTGCAGAAAAAAAAAGAATACTTAAGCTTAACCAATCACAAATGGCAAACTAGCTAGTAGCTAGTTACTAGCTAGAAACATTCCACAGGATCATAGCCAAATAAGGCAAATGCCTAGTTGTAGCCAACCAAGGAAGTTCTTTGCTTTGCTTCATGTTCAGTCTGTAAAAGCCCACTGCTAATGCTGCTAAAGTAGAACTCTCTTACCCTCTTCTGCTCCTGACTGCTGCCTAATTGATGAATTGTTCTCTGCTCAGATACACTCTACTAAATTTAATTTGTCTAAATTTTTTCTTTAAAAAAAAAGCCACTATTCCACTTTTACCAATTAAATATTTGCCTGCCTTGCTTCATGTCCACCTTATAAAAGCTTTTTCTTGTGTCTCTCTGTGGGGCTGTAAGCTGTTTGCAGTCTGGATCTGCCTGATTTATGGATCACACTGTCTGCTTACATAAAACCTTTAAAATTTTAATGTGCCAGTGGCTTGATGACATTTCTGGAAAACATAAATCTGATTAGTGTAATCAGTAATAGGCAAAGGTAGAACAGCGTCAGGTCAGAAGCATTTATTCAGTGATGCTAAAAGAAAACCACATTAGGATTTTTCTTGTTGTTTCTTAAATAATAACTTCAGACTTTCTTTTGGCTCACAATGTATCACTCTCCATCCAGAGAAACCCTAACTGCCCCCTTCTATCATCGCCTGATTCAGCAGGAAGCAGTTAAATCGAGTCTTTGCCCCCTTTCCCTAACAGCAGTTAGAGTTTCTACTC
>CAUYRH010168089.1:0-10431 GCA_963574655.1 Perodicticus potto | reverse complement strand
CCATCATAAATGAAACTCAGTTTAGCTATGTACAGAATCCTGGGTTGAAAGTTCTTTTGTTTTAGGAGATTAAAAGTCAATGGCCATTCTCTTCTAGCTTGAAAGGTTTGATCAGAGAGGTCTGCAGTTATACTAATATTCTTACCCTTGTAGGTAATGGATTTCTTACGTCTAGCTGCTTTCAGAATTTTATTCTTCTTATTAACTTTAGTGAATTTAATTATAATGTACCTGGGGTATGACTTACTCAGGTTGAGTCATGCTGGGGTTCTGAAACTGTCTGCTATCTGAATTTCAGAGTCTCTTGGCATGTCTGGAAAGTTCTCTTTAATAATCTCATAAAGAAGAGACTTTGTGCTTTGTGACGCCACTTCATCGTTTTCAGGTATCCCTATAAGGCGAATATTGGTTTTCTTTGAGTTATCACAGAGCTGTCTGAGAGAATGATCCGTTTTTGCCTTCCATTTCTCTTCTTCTTTGGAAGTTCAGGAGCGTTCGAAAGCTTTGTCTTCCATGTCAGAAATCCTTTCTTCTGCTTGCTCCATTCTGTTAGTGAGGGATTCTACTGTATTTCTCAGATCTTTGTAGGCTGCAACTTCTTGTCTCAAAATCTTTGGTTATTTTGTCTTTGATTTCATTGAATTCTTGAGACATCTTTTGGGTCATCTTTTGGATTACTGCTTGAAATTCTAATTCCATCTTTTCCTCCATTCCACTGATCTTATTTGCTATCCAGACTCTGAATTCGATTTCTGATATCTCAGCCATTTGCTTATGCAAGGGATGTTGTGCTGTATCTACCTTTCCATTCCTTGGAGGTGTTGATCTACTCTGATTATTCATATTGCCAGAGTTTTTCTGTTGATTCCGCCTCATGATTATTTTTCACTGTTGCCTATGACCATCCTCAGAGTTGGGGAGGTGTCTCTCCCCGATCAGACCCCGGCAGGATCACTTGTTGTTGCTGGATCTTTGTAGGGAGTGACCCTGTGTAGATCCTCTGGGACTGCCCCATCCAGGGAGTTCTGGCTGTGGGAGCTGCTCCGGAGTGTGGCACGCCCGGATCAAGCAGCAGGGCGTGGGATGGTGCATGTGGTTCTGGGAGTGCCTGGCACCCAGTGGCCTTTGCAGAGGGAGCCTATGCCTCCAGCAGTCTCTGGCTGGGAGGAGGAGGGATCTGGAGGGAAGGCATGGGTTGCACTGCCTCCCGAGTCCCTGGCCAGACGGGCGGAGGCGGTGTGGAGACAGAGAGGGTATGGGAGGGCGCAGGGTGTGCAGCTCCCAGAGTTCTTGGCCCAGGCCAGCAGGCAGAGGCCTGGCAGGTTCCTGGTGGAGTCCCTGGCCAGTGTGGGTGGAAGGTGGAGTCCTGGCATGGGGGTCCCAGCAGAGTCTTTGGCCACATCAGTCGGTGAGCTGAGGCCTGGCAGAGTCTCTGGCTGCTGCCAGCAGAGGCCCGAGTTCCGGTAGACGCAGATCTGGGCCACACGGGGCCCCAGTGGAGTCTCTGGCCACGGTGGGCAGTGGGTCGAGTCCCTGGTGGGGCACAAATCAGAGCCATGCAGGAATCCCAGCAGAGTTCCTGGCCATGGCTGGCAGCAGGCCAAGGCCCGGGCGGGTGCCAATTGGGGCCACACGGGGGTCCCTGCGGCGTTCCTGGCTCCTTTGGGTGGCAGGCCAGGGGCACAGATTGGAGCCAAGTGGGGGTCCCAGAAGAGTCCCTGGCTGCAGCAGGCGGCAGGCTGAGGCCAGGTGGGGCACAGATCAGTGCCGCGTGGGAGTCCTGGCGGAGTTCCTGGCTCATGCTCGTGGTGGTCCAAGGCCCGGCGGGGTGCCAATCAGGGCCACAAGGGGGTCCTGGCAGAGTTCCTGGCCACTGCAGGTGGTGGGCCAAGGCCCAGTGGGGCACAGATCGGAGCCTCACGGGGGTCTTGGCGGAGTCCCTAGCCCCAGCTGGTGGTGGGCTCAGCTGGGGTAGAGTCCCTAGCCTGGGGGATGGTGGGGGCTTGGTGGGGCCCCGAGTCTCTTACTTGGCGGTTGCCTGTCTAGCAGATAGGGAGGGAAGTTCAGAATGGCGGAAAACTTTAGTTCAGTTTTTCTGCCTGAAGCTTGGTTACTTGGAGTCTCAGCTTGCGTCAGCAGAGGTGACCTGCAGTTATCAGTTTTCTCTCTCAGCTGGGCTCCCAGTCTTCAGCTTAATTGAGCAGTTTCTGGAGGTTATCTTTCCTTTTGGACAGGAGCCTCTGTCAGAAGCTGCTTCCAGTCGGCCATCTTGCCTGAATAAATCAAAACTGATTCTTAATGTTGGTATTAACTGTCCAGTTTGACTGACTGATCTGGTGGGACCTTTAGGGATAGATGTCCTAAGTGCCTACTCCATGGGAAATAGAAGTCCATGAAATACCCACTAAACCAGCCACAAATTATATTTATATATTGATAGTGTCTGTTTCCCCAACCAGACTGCAAGCCAGGGGTGTGTCCTGAGGTTGTTATATTCCTCTTTGTTTCCCTGATTCACCCAGCCAGGCCTTTGCATGTGGTGAACACTCAGAAATGTTTATGGATCAGAAATAAACACATTTAAAACAGGATTGGGAAAGCACTTCCTTTACAGATGCTGCGTGGGGTCTCAGTTGGCCCCCGCAGGGCCTCCAGAGCTCCTGGCTGTGCACACGGCCTGTGCCCGAGACGGGAAGGGATGGGCCAGTGAAGGGCCCCAGGTCTGCTTAGGGCCAGGACTGGATGCCTGGGCCAGAAGGTGGGGTTAAGGAGGGGTGTTGTCCTGGGACAGCCTCTGACTTCTAAGTGGGACGTTGCTTCCAGGTGGAGTGCTCATGTACCTTCGGGCCTCACTGTGTATGTCAGAGGTGGGTCTGTATTGTGGGCTGGTGAACAAGGCAAGAGACCAACAATCCTCCCACGCCAGCATGCACCCGAACTTGCTGGGCATCTGGTTAAGAAGCAGATTCTGATTCCGTGAGCATTGGGTGGGGTCTGGTCTGAGCTGCTCTTTTTCTGGTGAGTTTTCCCATGCTGCTGCTGATGGATGGGCCGCACACTGAGCAGAGCGGCCAGGATCTGTTCTATTCCCCTCTGGGGGTCAGCTCCCAGGAGTGGGATAAAGTAGGTCCTCCATACTGTTTGCTGGAAAAACCCCAACAGTTCAGTGTTTTCTGCCCCAGCCTCGGACGCAGAATTGAGCCCTTTGAGAGCAAAAGGAGGACTCGGAATTCCAAGCACTCACTTTTAACATGGAAAGCTGCACGCCTGGCCAGTGAGAGTGAGTCGGAGGCTGGGAATGGTGGCTGGCTGCCAGCAGGAGAGAAGGGATGAGCCGACCAGCTCGAGGGGGTGGAGACACTGTGGGGGAGGCCCTGCAGACGGCAGAGGGACTGCTGGCCTAGCCCCAGGATTTAGTGAGGGGACTGGAAGACCCACAGACCCCATACGGACAGCCTCGTGGGGCCTCCCAGGCCCCTGAGATAAGTTCAGTTGGCAAGTTTAAGAGTTCCAGAAGTTGGACTTGGGATCTCGGTTGTGTGCTATCTAATTTAGCAAGAAACAAAGGATGGTTATTTGGTGCATCTGAGCTGCATCAGTAAGTTGTAAACCTGTGGCAGGTGTCTGATTCCAGCCCCCTTCTGCAGCAGGGAGGCAGACAGAGGGACAGAGTGGGCGGGAGAGGTGGGGACAACTTCAGACAGCTGTGGCGTGTGCAGAGCACACCTGCCCGCAGTCTTGCACCTGGCTGCTCTCACCAGGATTGGGTCACTGGATCATGAATCTAAGCTGTAGGCAGCAGGAGTGGAAGTTCCCCAGTTCTCTAACAGGTCTTAGTGACCTCGGCGAGCAGAAACACCGAATGTAGAGTTCCCGAGCTCCGCACGGCCGGGTGCTCAGCTCTCTCAGGAAAGAGTCGAACCGAGTGGAGATCACCTCAAAGGTGAGTTCATTGACAACCTGCTCGTATACACAGAGCTGGAAGATGCAGTGGAAGCCCTGCCCTGCAGAAGCCCACCGTGAGGACAGTGCAGAGAGCTGTGGCTTCCTCTCCTGTTTCTACTATGAACCGCTTGGAGCCCATGTGCTAAGGTTCACTTCCGACTGCTGGCGCTCCTTCCCGCTGCACCCCCTGGAGCCCGTGTTCCAGCCTCCTCTGCCCCCACAAGATGAATGGGCAGCCTGAGAACCCAGCTTAAGCCGGGCTGGACTCTTGCAGGCACAAGTCCAGTTGCAGCATCTGGTGGCCTGGGAGGGGTGCTGGCCTGCAGCTCGGAAAACTGTTGTGACACCCTGATCCTCACGAGAGGCCGCCTTCAGCCACAGCTTCCTGTGGGAGCTGCTGCACCACCCAAGCTGACAGCTGCGCAAGTTGACGGGGCCGTGGATCTAGGAATGTCCTGTCCCTGGGCCCTGAGCCTTCAGAGAAGGAGCCTCAGAGTTGGTGCCCTGCAGGCCACAGGCCCATGTCGGAACTAACATGGGCACTTGTCTCCCTGTTCATTTCCTCAAGCTTTGCTCTCAGACCTGGGCCAGCGCTGCGGAACTTCGTGCTCAGACTTAGCGGGTGGCAGTGTAGACGCCAAGTCCACAGCTGCACCCTACAGAGGTTTTCTTCCTCCTTTTCCTTCCCTTCTAGCTTTCCCTCTTTCCTTCCCCTCATTTCTCTCCCTGCCTTCTTTTTCTCTTTTCTCCTCTTTCTCTTCCTTCCTCTCGAAAGTAAACTTTGAGTGTGTTTTGCAGACCACTTAGGGAGAGTTGGGGAGAAGTGCTGTTCATGACCAGTATGGGTTTCCACGGTGTCCCTCTGCTCCCCCCACCCCCCGCCTGTGGACCACCCCCTCCCCTGGTCTTTGTAATTCCTATCTCAGCCACCATGTGAGCAGGGACACTGCTCAGCGCCAGCAAGCAGTGGGAGCGGCAGCTGTTCACAGGGTAAAGGAAAGCCTCAGAACGTTCCTCACACAGGGAAAGGCCCCTGCCTTCTGGTCCGGCCACCCCTGGCACACTACCTCGACGTCTGTCTCAGTTCCCTCACCTGCGAAATGAAGATAATAAGAGTTATGAAACTTAACTGTGCACCTCCACACTGGGTGAGGGGATTAAAATGGGGCTTGGTACAGAGTAAACGCTCAAAGACGGCATCTTCCTCCTCCTCTTTTCTTCTTTTAAACATCGTTACGGACTGTGAACTTTGCACAGAAAGGCACCCAGTCGTTTAGTTGTCAGAGACCCCGAGTTAGTGGTAAGTTCCTGTGTCCGCTCTCTGTGCAGCCACGTTCACGTGAGGCCAGTTACAAGTGCTGGAAGGGGCTCGGCGCCTGTGGCTCAGTGGGCTAAGGTGCCAGCCATGTACACCTGAGCTGGTGGGTTCGAATCCAGCCCGGGCCCACCAAACAACGATGACGGCTGCAACCAAAAAATGGCTGGGTGTTGTGGCGGACGCCTGTAATCCCAGCTACTTGGGAGGCGGAGGCAAGAGACTGGCTTGAGCCCAGGAATTGGAGGTTGCTGTGAGCTGTGATGCCATGAAACTCCATCCTGGGTGACAGCTTGAGGCTCTGTCTCTAAAAAAAAGAAGTGCTGGAAGTGAGGCCGCCACAGCTGAGCACAGTGGACCCTCCACACCCTGTCGTCTGTTTAAGGATAATTTTAGGCAGAGTGCAGTGGCTCACACCTGTCACTCCAGGACTCTGCAGGGCCAAGGTGGGTGGATCACCTGAGCTCAGGAGTTTAAGACCAGCCTGAGCCAGAATGAAACCTTGTCTCTACTAAAAACAGAAAAATTAGGCAGACACCTATAGTTCCAGCTACTTAGGAGGCTGAGGCAGGAGGATCCCTTGAGCCCATGAGTTTGAGGTTGCTGTGAGCTGTGATGCCACAGCACTCTACTCAGGAAGACAGAGTCAGACTCTGTCTCAAAAAAATAAAATAGAAATGAATAAGTGAAGGTAATTGTCAAGTCAGGTTTCTGAAGAGGAAGCGTGCTTTCAGATACGTGAACCCTCTCTGCTGCATTGCTCAGCCAGGATCTGCCTGTTTTGCTTTGTTTGGTTGGATCTCACTTACCTGTGTCAGTTCCCTTCAGCCCATGTGGGGTCTTCCCGCGTTGACTGACATCTCCAGATGAAGTACAAAGAAAGGGGGGAAAAGCACATCTCCTTACCAAGTGGAAGCTGCTGTCGCTACTACTGTTGTTATTTACGAAAGTGGAGAGAAAGGCAGAAGCCACTCCGATTCCCCATCCCGTGGTGGCAGTTCTCACACTGGTGATAACTGAGAGAGGATTGGGGTGGGGAGTAAGGCGGCCCTTTCCTGAGTTAGCTTTAATGCTCTGGGACGCTCCTTCAGGGCCGGGCTGTGGCTTCTGCTCTTTCACCTGCAACCCTGGGGCTGTAGATTTGTTAACTTTACAGGTTTCTTTTTATGCGTGATAGTGGAGACTCAACTTTTTAAAACAGTGCTACTTTTAATGTAGGGTTAAAATGACCCCCACTGGAAAGGCCTTGCTATCGCTCACATTTTCTGGGACTCTGATGTGGTTTCCAGGGCACTGAGTTCTGAACGCACCTCTGGCCCTGAGCACCTGGCTCGCTGCTTCCAGACACGAGCCACCCTGTCTTTCCTGCGGTGCGGCCCTGCCCACAACATCGGACGGTGGGAAGGAACACCGAGCTCATGGCCTGTTGTTCTGGCCTGGAAGGCCCTGGAGGACCTTTGTACTACGTTTTTTAAGTTTTAGGTTTTAAAGTGAATGTTTACAGGACCAGCAGTGTAGTATTTTTTTTCACTGATTAGACTAATCCGTTACAGTTTGCTTATCCTTTGTGTTTTCTCTTTATTATGATATAGACAAAAACATATCAAGTCTTTACTATGGTAGAAAATGTAGTAAGTAATTAAGTGGGTATATGAGTGAATTCTCCTTGGCCAGGGTCAGTTCAGACACATGGCTCTCTCTTTTCTTCACTTTGTTTTGAAGGCTCCCCAGGCCTGTGCCCTGGGGGCGTCGGTAATGAAGAGGGCTTTGTTCCCAGTGGGCCCTCTCTTCCCCTGGCCCACCTCCCTGATTGAAGGATTGAAACCACCAGTGGGGCCAGGTCCCCTTAGGGGCCTTGTGGTCTCTGTTGAATTTCAGGCCTGGGATTTCCAGAAATCTTAGCTGGGGAGCACTGGGTGGCCTGGCCTGCCTCTGCGCTAAGTGCTAAGGAGCCAAGAGCAAAGAGCATTTCCAGAGGCAGGGGAGACGGCCCACCAGCCAGGCTCCGTAGCAGAGTTCCACCCTTGGGTTACAGGGTTCCTGGAAAGATGGTGTCCAGGACCAGGGCCGTGCTCTTTGTGCAGTAAAGAGGCCCCGATGCGTCACTGCCATCTGGTTTTCCCCGGAGATGTTTACATGCAACTGTTCTATGAAATCAGCCCTCCATGCAAACTCATCTTACTGAGAAAATGTGTGCAGATGATTTAACTTAATGACTTAGTTAAATTGAATGGCTTCCAGTGGCATAGTCATGTGTTTTGAGGAGTTTTGAAAGAGAGAGAGGAAAAGCTGGTTCCCCATCTCGTTCGAATCATTTTCCATTCCTCAGGGGGAGAAAGGGAAGTCTGAGATCGGGCAGAGTGGATGCAGGCTACCCATTACTTCATTTTATAATGTTTGGCAAGGAACACACGTTCAGTCAGTTAAATCTGTTTATTTGGCTCTTCCAGGCGTTCTATGTGCATGGGGCCGGGCTGGAGGAGACAGTGAACTGTTTTCCTGCTCCGGCGCCTCCCTGCAGAGAAACGGGTCTGCTTCAGAAGCAGCGGCGCTTGCGGGGACCCTCGGGTGGACTTGAGCACCCTGCAGATGAGGAATGGAGAAGCCCATCTCAGAGCCCTCAGGTTTGGGGTCCCCTGGGCCTGATCCCTACTCTTCTCTTAGCTGGCACAGTGAGCCATGTGTGTGCAAAGGAGAAGCCCCCAGTTCAGAGGATCCACGAGGCAGTAGAAGGGAAGTTCTGTACAGAGCACGGCAGCACGGCCGTGCTTTCTAATAGATTGTTCTAGACACCAGAGGTAAGAACACAGCAGCAGAGAGGGCAGAGGATACACAGGGCCTCAGGATTCCTTGAAGGACAGTGTCACCTTCCCAGACCGACTGCAGGGCCAGGCGCGGTGCCCCAGTGGGAGCTGCAGGGGACCAACCTCAACCTGCAGAAGGTAAAGACCCAGGACTGTGCTGGGTAGCTGAGGATGGTGACGAGCTCTGGCAAGGCCGTCCTAGTGTCTGTGCTCGCCTCTCCACGACCCTCAACACCACTCCATTTATCATCTGCACTGTACGGAGGAGAAGTCTGGGAGGCCTTGGGAAAACTGTCCAGATTTGCACAGTGAGAAGGCAGCACAACGGGGACGCTCCCGGGTGTGGGTCTGTTTAGCATCTGTGCAGCTGACCTTGGTGAAAGGGAGAGGATCCCCTACCCCAAGCACACCGTCTGGAGGTCCCAGCATGGAAACTTTCTTTACTTTACACAGTCTATCAGGAGAAACCCCAGAATTCCTTAGATTCAACTAGAAAAATAAAATTCTAAAGGGAGGCAAGAAATGGATGTGGCTCTGATTGTCACTGCCTCTGCTCAGCAGGAACACCTCTTAGAATAGCCAGGAATCAAGGGGCTCTCTGGACCCTCCTTTTACGATTTCAGAACACACCTTCAAGTACAAGACTGTGGCCTTCCTCGAGGACAGATGCTGTTTTGTTTCTGTGGGTTCCCTTCACCGTCTAGCTCAGGGCCTTATACACCGTTGAAAACAGAAATATTGGTTGATGAGTAAAAGCAATGGAAATGAAAACAAAACTGAAAATTCTCCCTCCTTTTTCCTCTCACTCCTTCTTCAAAAAGAAGGAAGGAGGCTCTGACTTGGGGGCTCTGAGAATTTCTGCTCACAGAGATGTGTCCTGAAAGCGACACCCGGCATCAGGGCTTTGTTCTGCTGGGCAGCCAAGGCCCCACCTGGCCCTCAGCTCCACGAGTGTGGGATTTTCTTCTCATTTTCCATCTGATTTGAAACGTTGATCAACTTCACTGCTTATCTGGAGGGAAGAGAAGGTGGAACTGGATGGACACTGGGGCTATTTGGCTTTTAATGCAAGACTTGCGGTCCTCTGTGATTTCATCTTGTTCTTCTCTTAATAGTGCTTGTAAATAAAACAAACATGAGAGCCTCAACAAAAGCAGCAGAGAACACTTATCTGACAGTGCTGCTGCTGCTTGCTCAGCTAATAGCTTGATCGTGCTTAAGATTCTCTGTGTTCATTTGTTTCCATTCTTTGATGATTTTTCCCCTTCGTTTCTAACAAAGAAGTGGAAACACTTTAAATATGACCTTCTGTAACCAACAGTCACCTTCTCTCTGACATGGCATTTGGATGGCTGTGAAGGTGTCCTCCAGGGGTTTCACTGAAAAGCGAAAGATGTAATAGTGCTGGTGGGGCAAGGGCTACTGCATGGGTGGGTGAAATCATGCGTCATCACCAGAGGGAGGTGCCTGGAGAGCTGCGACTGGACCTTGGTCATCACGTGTGAGGAAGGTCCAGGACGGTGTGCTGGTGAAGCTCCCAGGGCCGAGGGATAGTGCATGAAGCATTTCAGAAAGCGTCTGACCTGGAAAAGCTCAAATCGCGATCTCAGTTCTCAGTGAGAGCACTGTCACCCAAGTACTTTGTACTGGTCCTTGGTGAAGTGTATGCTTAAAAGGGACTGTCTCAGCTTCCATCTTCTTGTTGCTGATCCCCTTTTCAGGCGGTTCGGGGGCGATTTGCAGAGCAGTGCAGTGGAAAGACTCATTCGGAGGCCAGGCGGCCGTGTCTCTCTCAGCTCTGATTTGACTTTGCCCCTTACCCTGGCTGGGCCTGTTCTCAGCTCTGCCAGCCCACAGGGCGCTTGGGAGCGTCCATTGAGTGGTCTCTGTGAAAAGGTCTGCAAACTGATAAAGCACTATTCAAATCAAAGGCTCCTTCAGCACTTTAATTCTCTGTATACTTTTAGAAAAGGCAAGTTGTTGGTAAGTGAAAGATAGAAAGGACAAAAAGGTTTTTTTTGTTTTTTTTTTTTTTGAGACAGAGCCTCAAGCTGTCACCCTGGATAGAGTGCCATGGCATCACAGCTCACAGCAACCTCCAACTCCTGGGCTCAAGCAATTATCCTGCCTCTGCCTCCCAAGTAGCTGGGACTACAGGCGCCCACCACAACGCCTGGCCATTCTTTGGTTGCAGCCATCATTGTTGTTTGGTGGGCCCAGGCTGGATTTGAACCCGCCAGCTCAGGTGTACGTGGCTGGCGCCTTAGCCCGCTGAGCCACAGGCGCCAAGCCGACAAAAAGATTTTGTTGAAACAAAGTTTATGGCTGGGCACTGTGGCTCACGCCCATAATCCCAGCACTCTGGGA